>CM040433.1:72716695-72919631 GCA_022702705.1 Papilionanthe hookeriana x Papilionanthe teres
TGATTATTACTTTCCAAATGACATTTTGATCAAATTTAAATTTTTGGTCGAAGTCGACTGTCGGTCGATTGCATGCGTCATTAGGTAAAAATTGACTAATTTGACTAAAATTTCTTTTGATTGACATATCGAGTCATTGATTGGATCACGTTAATTCAGATTCGACTAAAGTCGACTTTTTTGTTAAAAGTCGACATATTGTGTCGATGAGTTTGGCTATGCGTCGAGAATTGACCATTTTGACCAAAATTGACTTTTTAGTCATAGATTAACTTATTTGCTCAATAATTGCTCATTTTGTCAAAAAATTAACTATTTTGACCAAAATTGAATTTTTGGTCAAAAGTTGACCCATCAGGTCAATGGGGTGGTCAATGGGTCAGAAATTGACCATATTAACCAAAGTTGACTTTTTTGGTCAAAAGTAGACCTATTGGGTCAATGGGGTGGTCATTTGGTCCAAAATTGAGTATATTTACCAAAATTGATATTTTGGTCAAAATTTGACCTATTGTGTTAATGGGTTTATCATTGTCTCAAGTATTGACTATTCTGACTAAAGTTCGCTTTTTGGTCAAAATTTAACCTATTAGGTCAATGGGTTGGTCATTGGGTCAAAAATTGGTCATTAGGTCAAAAATTAACTATTTTGACCAAAATAGAATTTTTGGTCAAAAGTTGACCCATTAGGTCAATTGGATGGTCATTAGGTCAGAAATTGACCATTTTGACTAAGGTTGACTTTTTGGTCAAAAGTTGACCTATTGGATCAATGGTGTGGTCATTAGGTCAAAAATTGATTATATTAAACAAAAATGATTTTTTGGTCAAAAATTAACCTATTGTGTCAATGGGTTGGTCATTGTGTCAAGATTGATTATTTTGACTAAAGTTCGCTTTTTGGTCAAGAGTTTACGCGTTGGATTCGATGGGTTGGTCATTGGGTCGAAGATTGACCATTTTGACTAAAGTTGACTTTACGGTCGGAGATTGACTTTATTTGCTCGATAATTAGTCATTAGGTCGAAAAATTAGTTATTTCGACCAAATTTGAATTTTTGAGTCGAAGTTAGCGACCCATCGAGTCGATGGGGTGGACATTGGGTCAGAAATTGACCATTTTGTGCAAAGTTGACTTTTTGGTCAAAAGTAGACCTATTAGGTCAATGGGTTTGTCATTAGGTCAAAAATTGACTATATTTACCCAAGTTGACATTTTGTTCAAATGTTAACCCATTGTGTTAATGGGTTTATATTGTCTAAAGGATTGATTTATTTGACTACGATTCACTTTTTGAGTCAAAAGTTGACCTATTAGATTGATGGGTTGGTCATTAGATCGAAGGATTGACCATTTTGACCGAAGTTGACATTTTAGTCGAGAGATTGACTTATTGGGTCGATAATTGGTCATTAGGTAAAAAATTAAGCTATTTTGACCAAAATTGAATTTTTAGTCGAAAGTTGACGTCATATGATGTCGGTATGATGGTCGTTAGCTTCGAGAAATTGACCATTTTAACCGAAGTTGACTTTTAGTCGAAATTTGACATATTGGGTCAATGGGGTGGTCTTTAGGTAAAAAATTGACTATATTGACCAAAATTAACTTTTTGGTGAAAAGTTGACTTATTGTGTCAATGAGTTGGTCATTGTGTCAAAGATTTACAATTTTGACTAAAGTTCACTTTTTGGTCAAAAATTGACCTATTGGGTCAAAGGGTTGGTTATTGAGTGAAGGATTGACCATTTTAATCAAAGTTGATTTTGTGGTCAGAAATTGACATATTGGGTCAATAATTGGTCATTATGTCAAATTATACTACTTTGGTCGAAAGTTGACTTATTGGATCGATAAATTGGTCGTTAGATTGACAATTAACTATTTTGACCAAAATTGATTTTTTGGTCAGAAGTTGACAAACTTGGTCAATGAATTGGTCAATGGGTCAAGGATTGACCATTTTGACTAAAGTTGAATTTTTGGCGAAAAGTTGACCAATTGGGTCGCTGGGTTAGTATTGGGTCTAGCTTTGACCATTTTGACCAAAGTTGACTTTTTGGTAAGAGATTGACTTGTTGGGTCAATAATTAGAAATTAGGTTAAAATTTGACTATCTTGTCCAAAATCGACTTTTTGGTCAAAAGTTGACCTATTGGGTTAATGGGTTGGTCATTGGGTCATGATTGTTATTTTGACCCAGAAGTTGACTTTTGGTCAAAAGTTGACCGATTGGGTAAATGGGTTGGTCATTGGGTCAGAAATTGACCATTTTAACCAAACATGACTTTTTGGTTAAAAGTTGACCTATTCGGTTAATGGGGTGGTCATTGGGTCAAAAATTGACAATTTTGATCAAATTTATCTTTTTGGTCAAAAGTTGACCTATTGGGTCATTGGGTTGGTCATTGGGTCAAGGACCGACCATTTCGACCAAAGTTGACTTTTGGTCGAAATTGATTATTGGATCGATAATTGGTCCTTCGGTCAAAATTGATTATTTTGACCAAAATTGACTTTTTGGACAAAAGTTGTCCTACTCGGTCAATGGGTTTGTCATTGAGTCAAGGATTGATCATATTGACCAAAGTTGGCTTTTTGGTCAAAAGCTGACCTGTTGGTTCAATGGATTGGTCGTTGGGTCAGAAATTGATCATTTTAACCAAAGTTAACCTATCGGGTTAATGGGGTGGTCATTATGCCAAAAATTGACTATTTTGACAAAAATTGACATTTTGGTCAAAAGTTGACCTATTGTATTAATCGGTTGGTCATTGTGTCAAGGATTAACTATTTTGACTAAAGTTAACTTTTTGCTCAAAAGTTGACCTATTGGGTCAATTAGTTTGTCATTGGGTCTAGGATTGACGATTTTGACCAAAGTTAAATTTTTGTAAGATATTGACTTATTGGGTCAATAATTGGTCATTAGGTCAAAAATTAACAATTTTGACAAAAGTTAACTTTTTGGTCAAAATTTAACCTATTGGGTCAATGGGTTAGTCATTAGGTCAATGATTGACTATTTTGACCAAAGTTGACTTTTTTGTTAAAAGTTGACCTATTGGGTCAATGGGTTTGTCATTGGTTCAGAACTTAACCATTCTGACCAAAGTCTACTTTTTGGTCATAAGTTGACATATTGGTTAATTCTTGTGGTCATTAGGTTAAAAATTGACTATTTTGACCAAAATTAATTTTTGGTCAAAGTTGATCTAGTGGGTCATTAAGTCAAAGCTAGACCATTTTGATCATAGTTTACTTTTTGGCCAAAAGTTGACGTATTGGGTCAATTGGTTGATCATTGGGTCAAGGATTGACCATTTTGACCAAAGTTGACTTTTTGGTCAGAGATTGACTTATTGGGTCAATAATTGGTCTTTAGGTCAAAAATTGACTATATTGACCAAAATTGATTTTTTGTTCAAAATTTGACTCATTGGTCGATGGGGTAGTGATTGGGTCAGAAATTGACCATTTTGACCAAAGTTGACTTTTTGGTCAAAAGTTGACCTTTGGGGTCAATGGGTTGGATTTTAGGTCAAAAATTGACCATATTGACAAAAATTGACTTTTTGGTCAAAAGTTGACCTATTTTGTCAATGGGTTGGTCAGTTTGTCAAGGATTAACTATTTAGACTAAAGTTCACTTTTGCCTCAAAAGTGTTCCTTTTGGGTCAATGGGTCGGACATTGGGTTAAGGATTGACCATTTTGACCAAAGTTGACTTTTTGTTCAGAGATTGACTTATTGGGTCAATAATTGGTCATTATGTCAAAAATTGACTATTTTTGGTCAAGAGTCGACATATTGGGTCTATGGGTAGGTCATTGGAGTCGAGGCTGGATTATTATGTCGAAATCGACTTTTCGTCGTCAAAAGTTGACTATTGGTCAAAGGGTTGGTCATTAGGTCGATGATTAACCATTTTGGCCAAATTCGACTTTTGGTCGAAAGTTGGCCTATTGGGTCAATGGGTTGGTCATTGGGTCAGAAATTGACAATTTTGACCAAAATTAACTTGTTGGTCAAAAGTTGACCTACTGGATCAATGGGTTGGTCATTGGTCAAGGATTGACCATTTCAACCAAAGCTGACATTTTTGTCGAAGATTGACTTATTAGATCGATAATTTGTCGTTAGTCAAAAATTGATTATTTTGACCAAAATTGAATTTACGGTCAAAAGGTTGACCCTTTGTGTTAATTGGGTGGTCATTAGTCAGAAATTGACCATTTTGACCAAAGTTGACTTTTTGTCAAAAGTTGACCCATTCGGTCAATGGGTTGGTCATTGGGTAAGAAATTGACCATTTTGACCAAACTTGACTTTTTTGTCAAAAGTTAACCTATTAGGTCAATGGGGTGGTCATTAGGTAAAAAATTAACTATTTTGACCAAAATTGACTTTTTCGTCAAAAGTTAACCTGATTAGATCACTTGGGTTAGTCATTTGGTCGAAGATTGACCATTTTGACTAAAGTTGACTTTTTAGTTAAAAGTTGACATATTGGTTTAATGAGTTGCTTATTGGGTCGAGATTGACCCTTTTGATAAAGTTTACTTTTTGGTCATTGGGTCATAAATTAACCATAATGACCAAAGCTGATTTTTTTGTCAAAAGTTCATTTATTTGGTCAAAGGGGTGGTCATTATGTCAAAAATTGACTATTTTGACCAAAATTATCTTTTTTGTCAAAAGTTGACCTATTTAGTCAATGGGTTAGTCATTAGGTCAAGGATTGACCATTTTGACCAAAGTTGACTTTTTGGTCAAAAGTTAACCTATTAGGTCAAAGATTGACCATTTCGACCAAAGTTGACTATTTGGTCAGAGAATCATTTATTGGGTCAATAATTGGTCATTCGATCAAAAATTGATTATTTTGACTAAAATTGAATTTTTCGTCAAAGGTTGACCCATTAGGTCAATTGGCTGGTCATTAAGTCATAAATTGACAATTTTGACCAAAGTTAACTTTTTGTCAAAACCTGACCTATTGGGTCAATGGGTTGGTCATTGGATCAGAAATTCAACATTTTCACCAAACTTGACTTTTCTGTCAAAAGTTGACCTATTGGGTCAATGGGGTGCTCATTATGTAAAAAATTCACTTTTTGGTGAAAAGTTGACCTATCGGGTCAGTCGGTTGGTCATTAGGTTAAGGATTGACCATTTTAACCAAATTTGAATTTTTGGTCAGAAGTTGACCTATTGGGTCAATGGGTTGGTCATTGGGTCAGAAATTGACCATTTTGACCAATATTAACTTTTTAGTCAAAAGTTGACCTATTGGGTCAATTGGGAGGACATTAGGTCAAGAATTGACTATTTTGACCAAAATTGTTTTTTAGTCAAATGTTGACCCATTGGGTTAATGGGGTTGGTCGTTGAGTTAAAAATTGACCATTTTGGCCCAAGTTGACTTATTGGGTCAATGGGGTGGTCATTAGGTAAAAAAAGACAATTTTTTCCAAAATTGACTTTTTGGTCAAAAGTTGACATATTGGGTCAATGAGTTGGTCATTGGGGTAAGGATTGACAATTTTGACTTTTTGGTCAGAAGTTGACCGATTGGGTCGATGGGTTGGTCATTGGGTCGAGGATTGACCATTTAGACCAAACTTGACTTTTTGGTAAGAGATTGATTTATTGGGTCAATAATTGGTCATTATGTCAAAAATGGACTATTTTGACTAGAATTGACTTTTTGCTCAAAAGTTGACCTATTGGGTCAATGGGTTAGTCATTGAGTCAAGAATTGATTATTTTGACCAAAATTGACTTTTTGGTCAAAAGTTGCCTATTGGGTCAATGGGTTGGTAGTTAGGTCAGAAATTGACCATTTTTACCAAAGTTAACTTTTTGGTCAAAAGTTGACCTAGTAGGTCAATTGGGTGGTCATTAGGTAAAAAATTGACTATTTTGTCCAAAAATTCTTTTTAGTCAAAAGTTGACAAATTGGGTCATTGGGTTACGGATTGACCATTCTGACCAAAGTTAACCTTTTTGTCAAAAGTTGACCTATTGGGTCATTGGGTCAAGGATTGACCATTTTGACCAAAATTGACTTTTTCGTCAGAGATTGACTTATTTGGTCAATAATTGGTCATTAAGTTAAAAATTTACTATTTTGCCCAAAATTGAATTTTTGGTCAAAAGTTGATCCATTAGGTCAATGGGGTGGTCATTGGGTCAGAAATTGACTATTTTGACCAAAGTTACCTTTTTGGTCAAAAGTTGACCGATTGGGTCAGTGAGGCGGTCATTTGGTCAAAAATTGACTATAATGACCATTATTGACTATTTGGTCAAAAGTTGACATATTGTGTTAATGGGTTGGTCATTGTCTTAAGGATTGGCTATTTTGACTAAAGTTTACTTTTTGGTCAAAAGTTGACCTATTGGGTAAATGGGTTGGCGAATGGGTCAAGGATTGACCATTTTGACAAAAGTAGACATTTTGGTCAGAGATTAAGTTATTGAGTCAATAATTGGTCATTATGTCCAAAATTGTCTTTTTTGGTCAAAAGTTGACCTATTGGGTCTATGGGTTGGTCATTGGGCTAAGGATTAACCATTTTGACCAAAGTTGATTTTTTGGTCAAAAGTTGACCAATTGGGTCAATGGATTGTTCAACGAGTCAAGGATTGACCATTTTGACTAAAGTTGACTTTTTGGTTAGAGATTGACTTATTGGGGCAATAATTCGTCGGTAGGACAAAAATTGAATATTTTGACAAAAATTAAATTTTTGGTCAAAAGTTGACCTCTTGGGTCAATGGGTTGGTCATTAGGTCAAAAATTGATCAATTTGACCAAAGTTAACTTTTTGGTCAAAGGTTGATATATTGGGTCAATTAGGTGGTCATTATGTCAAAAATTGACTATTTTGACTGAAATTGTTTTTTTGGTCAAACGTTGACCCATTGAGTTAACGGGGTGGGTTATTGGGTTAGAAATTGACGATTTTGACCAAAGTTGATTTTTTGGACAAAAGTTAACTTATTGGGTCAATGGGGAGGTCATTAATTCAAAAATTGACTATTTTGACTAAATTTTATTTTTTGGTCAAAAGTTGACATATTGGGTCAATGAGTTGGTGATTAGGTCAAGGATTGACCATTTTGACTAAAGTTGATTTTTTGGTCAAAAGTTGACCAATTAGGTCAATGGGTTGGTCATTGGGTCAAGGATTGACCATATTGACCAAAGTTGACTATTTGGTAAGAGATTGACTTATTGGGTCAATAATTGGTCATTAGTTCAAAAATTGACTAATTTGACCAAACTTTACTTTTTGCTCAAAAGATGACTTGATGGGTCAATGGGTTAGTCATTGAGTCGAGAATTGACCATTTTGACAAAAGTTGACCTTTTCGTCAAAAATTGACCTGTTGGGTCAATGGGTTGGTCATTGGGTCAGAAATTGACCATTTTGACCAGTTAACTTTTTGGTCAAAAGTTGACCTATTAGGTCAATTGGGTGGTTATTTGGTAAAAAATTGACTTATTTGACCAAAATTGCTTTTTTGTCAAAAGTTGACCTATAGGGCCAAGGATTGACCATGTTGACCAAAGTTGACTTTTTGTTCAGAGATTGACTTATTTGGTCAATAATTGGGTCAAAAATTGACTTTTTGACAAAGATTAAATTTTTGGTCAAAAGTTGACCCTTTGGGTCAATGGGGTGGTCATTGGGTTAGAAATTGACCATTTTGACCAAAGTTGACTTTTTGGTCAAAAGTTGACCTATTGGGTCAATTGGGTGGTCATTAGGTCAAATATTGACTATTTTGACCAAAATTATTTTTTTTGGTCAAAGGTCTATCTATTGGATAAGTGGGTTGGTCAATTGGGTCAAGGATTTACCATTTTGACTAGATTTGAACTTTTTGGTCAAAAATTGACCTATTGCGTTAAAAGGTTTGTCATTGGATCAAACTTTAACCATTATGACCAAATTTGACTTTTTGGTTAGAGATTGACTTAATGGGTCATTAGATAAAAAAATGACTATATTGACCAATATTGACTTTTTGGTCAAAAGTTGACCTGTTGTGTTAATGGGTTGGTCATTGTCTCAAGGATTTACTATTTTGACTAAAGTTAACTTTTCGGTCAAAAGTTGACCTTTTCGGTCAATGGGTTGGTAATGAGTCAAGCATTGACCATTTCTACCGAAGTTGACATTTTGGTCAGAGTTTGACTTATTGGATCAATAATTGGTCATTAAGTCAAAAATTTACTATTATGGTTAAAAGTTGACCTATTGGGCCTATGGGTTGGTCATTCGGTCAAGGATTGACCATTTTGACCAAAGTTCATTTTTTTGGTCAAAAGTTGACCAATTGGGTCAATGGGTTAGTCATTGAGTCAAGGATTCACCATTTTGACCAAAGTTGACTTTCTGGTCAGAGATTGACTTATTGGATCAATAACTGGCCGTAGGTCAAAAATTGACTATTTTGACCAAAATTGAATTTTTGATCAAAAGTTGACCCCTTGGGTCAATGGGTTGACATATTGGGTCAATTAGGTGGTCATTAGGTCAAAAATTGTTATTTTGATCGATATTATTTTTTAGGTTAAAAGTTGTCCCATTGGGTTAACGGGGTGGTCATTGGGTTAGAAATTGACCATTTTAACCGAAATTGACTTTTTGGACAAAAGTTGACTTATTGGGTCAATGGGGTTGTCATTAGGTCAAAAATTAACTATTTTGACCAAAATTGATTTTTGGTCAATAGTTGAGAAATTGGGTCAATGAGGTAGTCATTGGGTCAAGGATTAACTCTTTGACTAAAGTTGATTTTATGGTAAAAGGTAAACCAAATGGGTAAATAGGTTGATCATTGGGTCAAGGATTGACCATTTTGACCAAAGTTGACTTTTTGGTAAGATAATGACTTATTGGGTCAATAATTGGTAATTAGGTCAAAACTTGACCATTTTGAACAAAATCAACTTTTTGGTCAAAAGTTGACCAATTGGGTCAATGGGTTGGTCATTGGGTTAAGAATTGACCATTTTGACCAAAGTTGACTTTTTTATCAAAATTTGACATATTGGGTCAATGGGTTGGTCATTGGGTCAGAAATTGATCATTTTGACCAAATTTAAATTTTTGGTCAAAAGTTACCCTATTAGGTCAATTGGGAGGTCATTAGGTAAAGTTTTGACTATTTTGACCAAAATTTCTTTTTGGTTAAAAGTTGAAATATTGGATCATTGAATCACAGATTGACCAATTTGACCAAAGTTGACTTTTTTGTCAAAAGTTGACCTATTGGGTCAATGGGTTTGTCATTGGGTCAAGGATTGACCATTTTGACCAAAGTTGACTTTTTGGTCAGAGATTGACTTATTTGCTCAATAATTGGTCATTAGGTCAAAAAATTAACTATTTTGACTAAGATTGAATTTTTTGTCAAAAGTTGACCCTCTAGGTCAATGGGGTGGTCAATGGGTTAGAAATTGACCATTTTGACCAAAGTTGACTTTTTGTCAAAGGTAGACCTATTGGGTTAATGGGGTGATCATTAGGTCAAAAATTGAGTATATTTACCAAAATTGACATTTTGGTCAAAATTTAAACTATTGTTTTAATGGGTTTATCAATGTCTCATGGATTGACTATTTTGACTAAAGTTCACTTTTTGGTCAAAAGTTAACCTACTGGGTCAATGGGTTGGTCATTGGGTCAAGGATTGACCATTTTGACAGAAGTTGACATTTTGGTCAGAGATTGACAAATTGGGTAAATAATTAGTCATTAGGTCAAAAATTAACCCATTAGGTCAATTGGGTGGTCATTGGGTCAGAAGTTGACCATTTTGACCAAAGTGACTTTTTGGTAAAAAGTTGACCTATTGAGTAAATCGCGTGGTCATTAGGTCAAAAATTGACTATATTAACTAAAAATGATTTTTTGGTCAAAAGTTGACCTATTGTGTCAATGGGTTGGTCATTGTGTCATGGATTGACTATTTTGACTAAAGTTTACTTTTTGGTCAAAAGTTGACCTATTGGGTCAATGGGTTGGTCATTGGTTCAAGGATTGACCATTTTTACAAAAGTTGACTTTCTGGTCAGAGATTGACTTATTTGCTCAATAATTAGTCATTAGGTCAAAAATTAGCTATTTTGACCAAAATTGAATTTTTGGTCAAAAGTTGACCCATCAGGTCAATGGGGTGGTCATTGGGTCAGAAATTGACCTTTTTGACCAAAGTTGACGTTTTAGTCAAAAGTAGACATATTGGGTTAATGGGGTTGTCATTAGGTCAAAAATTGACTATAATTACCAAAGTTGACATTTTGGTCAAATGTTTACCCATTGTGTTAATGGGATTATCGTGGTCTAAGGGATTGACTATTTTGACTAAAGTTCTCTTTTTGGTCAAAAGTTGACCTATTGGGTCAATGGGTTAGTCTTTGGGTCAAGGATTGACAATTTTGACCAAAGTTGACTTTTTGGTCAAAGATTGACTTGTTGTGTCAATAATTGCTCATTAGGTCAAAAATTAACTATTTTGACCAAAATTGAATTTTTAGTCAAAAGTTGACCCATTAGGTCAATGGGGTGGTCATTGGCTCATAAAATGACCATTTTAACCAAAGTTGACTTTTTTTGTCAAAAGTTGACCTATTGGGTCAATGCGGTGGTCTTTAGGCCAAAATTTGACTATATTAACCAAAATTGACCTTTTGGTCAAAAGTTGACCTATTGTGCCAATGGGTTGGTAATTGTGTCAAGGATTGACTATTTTGATTAAAGTTCACTTTTTGGTCAAAAGTTAACCTATTGGGTCAACGGGTTGGTCATTGAGTCAAGGATTGACCATTTTGACCAAAAATGATTTTGTGGTCATAGATTGACTTATTGGGTCAATAAATTGTCATTATGTTAAAAATTGACTACATTGGTCGAAAATTGACTTATTGGGTCTATGGGTAGGTCTTTGGGCCAAGAATTGACCATTTTAACCAAAGTTAACTTTTTGGTTAAAAGTTGACTTATTGGGTAAATGGGGTGGTCGTTAGGTCAAAAATAACTATTTTGACCAAAATTAATTTTTTGGTCAGAAGTTGACATATTAGGTCAGTGAATTGGTCATTGGGTCAAGGATTGACCAATTTGACCAAAGTTGAATTTTTGGTCAAAAGTTGACCAATTTGGTCAATAGGTTGGTCATTGGGTTAAGCATTGACATTTTGACTAAAGTTGACTTTTTGGAGTAATTAGATCAAAATTTGACTATTTTGTCCAAAATCGACTTTTTGGTCAAAAGTTGGCCTATTGGGTCAACTGTTGGTCATTTTGTCAAGAATTGACTATTTTGACCAAAGTTGACTTTTTGGTCAAAAGTTGACCTTTTGGGTCAATGGTTTGGTCATTAGGCCAGAAATTGACCATTTTAACTAAACATGACTTTTTGGTCAAAAGTTGACATATTGGGTCAATGGGGCGGTCATTAGGTCAATAATTATCAATTTTGATCAAAATTAACTTTTTGGTCAAAAGTCGACCTTTCTGGGTCATCGGTCGGTCATTCGGTCAAGGATTGACCATTTCTACCAAAGGTGACTTTTTGGTCAAAAATTGACTTATTGGGTCAAAAATTGGTCTTTCGGTCAAAAATTGATTATTTTGACCAAAATTGACTTTTTGGACAAAAGTTATCCTATTAGGTCAATGGGTTGGTCATTGAGTCAAGGATTGATCATTTTGACCAAAGTTGGCTTTTTGGACAAAAGTTGACCCGCTGGTTCAATGGTTTGGTCGTTGGGTCAGAATTTGATCATTTTAACTAAAGTTGACCTATTGGGTTAATGGGGTGGTCATTAGGATAAAAATTGACTATTTGACAAAAATTTACATTTTGGTCAAAAGTTGACCTATTGTGTTAATGGGTTAGTCATTGTGTCAAGGATTGAATATTTTGACTAAAGTTAACTTTTTGGTCAAAGGTTGACATATTGGGTCAATGGGTTTGTCATTAGGTCTAGGATTGACCATTTTAACCAAAGTTGACTTTTTTGTAAGAGATTGACTTAATGGGTCAATAATTGGTCAATAGGTCAAAAATTGACAATTTTGACAAAAGTTGAGTTTTTGGTCAAAAGTTGACCTATTAAGTCAATGGGTCGGTCATTAGGTGAAGGATTGACCATTTTGACCAAAGTTAACTTTTTGGTCTAAAGTTGACCTATTGGGTCAATGGGTTGGTCATCGGTTCAAAAATTGACCATTTTAACCAAAGTCGACTTTGGGTCAGATGTTGACATATTGGTTAATTTTTGTGGTCATTAGGTTAAAAATTGACTATTTTGACCGAAATTGCTTTTTGGTCAAAAGTTGATCTATTTGGTCATTGAGTAAAAGATGCGACCATTTCGATCATAGTCGACTTTTTGGTCAAAATTCGACTTATTGGGTCCATTGGTTTATCATTGGGTCCAGGATCGACCATTTTGACCGAAGTTGACTTTTTGGTCAGAGATTGACTTATTGGGTCCATAATTGGTCATTAGGTCAAAAATTGACTATTTTAACCAAAATTAAATTTGTGTTCAAAAGTTGAGACATTTGTCAATGGGGGTGGTCACTGGGTCAGAAATTGACCATTTTGACCAAAGTTGACTTTTTGGTCAAAAGTTGACATTTTGGGTCAATGGGGTGGTCATTAGGTCAAAAATTGACTATATTAACCAAAATTGACTTTTTGGTCAAAAGTTGACCTATTTTGTCGATGGGTTGGTCATTGTGTCAAGGATTGATTATTTTGACTAAAGTTCACTTTTGCTCAAAAGTTGACCTTTTCGTCAATGGGTTGGTCATTGAGTCACGAATTGACCATTTTCACCAAAGTTAACTTTTTGGTCAGAGATTGACTTATTGGGTCAATAATTAGTCATTAGGTCAAAAATTAACTATTTTGACCAAAATTGGATTTTTTTGTTCAAAAGTTGACCCATTGGTCGATGGGGTGGTCATTGGGTCAGAAATTGACCATTTTGACGAAAGTTGACTCTTTGGTCAAAAGTTGACCTATTGGGTCAATAGGTTGGTTATTAGGTCAAAAATTGACTGTATTGACCAAAATTGACTTTTTTCGTAAAAAATTGACGTAATTTGTCAATGGGTTGGTCAGTGTGTCAAGGATTGACTATTTAAACTAGAGTTCACTTTTTACTCAAAAGTTGACCTTTTGTGTCAATGGGTTGGACATTGGGTCAAGGAGTGACCATTTTGATCAAAGTTGACTTTTTGGTCAGAGATTGACTAATTGGGTCAATAATTGGCATTATATTGAAAATTGACTATTTTTGTCAAAAGTTGACATATTAGGTCTATGGGTAGGTCATTGGGTCATGAATTGACCATTAGGACGAAAATTGACTTTTTGGTCAAAAGTTGACCTATTTGGTCAAAGGGTTGGTCCTTAAGTCAATGATGACCATTTTGACCAAATTTGACTTTTTGGTCAAAAGTTGACCTATTGGGTCAATGGGTTGGTAATTGGGTCAGAAATTGTCAATTTTCACCAAAATTAACTTGTTGGTCAAATGTTGACATATTGGATCAATGGGTTGGTCATTGGGTCAAGGATTGACCATTTTGACCAAAGTTGACTTTTTGGTCAGAGATTGACTTATTTGCTTAATAATTGGTCATTAGGTCAAAAAATTAAATATTTTGACTAAAATTAAATTTTTGATCAAAAGTTGACCCATCAGGTCATTGGGTGGTCAATGGGTTAGAAATTGACCATTTTGGCGAAAGTTGACTTTTTGTTCAAAAGTAGACCTATTGGGTCAATGGGGTGGTCATTAGGTCAAAAATAGAGTATATTTACCAAAATTGACAGTTTGGTCAAAATTTGACTTATTATGTTATTGGGTTTGTCATTGTCTCAAGGATTGACTATTTTGACTAAAGTTCACTTTTTGGTCAAAGGTTAACCTATTGGGTCAATGGGTTAGTCATTGGGTCAAGGATTGTATTTTGGCCAAAGTTGACTTTTTGGTCAGTGATTGACTAATTGGGTCAATAATTGGTCATTAGGTCAATTGGGTGGTCATTGGGTCAGAAATTGACCATGTTGACCAAAGTTAACTTTTTGGTCAAAAGTTGACATATTAGGTCAATGACGTGGTCATTAGGTGAAAAATTGACTATATTAACCAAAAATGATTTTTTGGTCAAAATTTGACCTATTGTGTAAATGGGTTGGTCATTATGTCAAGGATTGACTATTTTGACAAAAGTTCACTTTTTGGTCAAATGTTGACATTTTGGGTCAATGGGTTGGTCATTGGGTCAAGGATTGACCATTTTGACTAAAGTTGACTTTCTGGTCAGAGATTGACTTATTTGTTCAATCATTAGTCATTAGGTTAAAAAACTAACTATTTTGGCCAAAATTGAATTTTCGGTCAAAAGTTGACTACCAATCAGGTCAATTGGTTGGTCATTGGGTCAGAAATTGATCATTTTGACCAAAGTTAACTTTTTGGCCAAAAGTAGACCTATTGGGTCAATGGGGTCTTTATTAAGTAAAAAATTGACTATATTTACCAAAATTGACATTTGGGCCAAAAGTTGACCCATTGTGTTAATGCGTTTATCATTATCTAAAGGATTAACTATTTCGACTAAAGTTCACTTTTTGGTCAAAATTTGACCTATTAGGTCAATGGGTCAAGGATTGACCATTTTGACCAAAGTTGACTTTTTGGTCAGAGATTGATTTATTGGGTCAATAATTGGTCATTAGGACAAAAATTAACAATTTTAACCAAAATTAAATTTTTTGGTCAAAAGTTGACCCATTAGGTCAATCGGGTGGTCATTGGCTCAGAAATTGACCATTTTAACAAAAGTTGACTTTTTGGTCAAAAGTTGACCTATTGGGTCAATGACGTGGTCTTTAAGTCAAAAATTGACTATATTGACCAAAATTAACTTTTTGGTCAAAAGTTGACCTGTTGTGTCAATGGGTTTGTCATTATTGTGTCAAGGATTGAGTATTTTGACTAAAGTTCACTCTTTGGTCAAAGGTCAATGGGTTAGTCATTGAGCCAAGGATTGACAATTTTAATCAAAGTTGACTTTGTGGTCAGAGATTGACTTATTGGGTCAATAATTCGTCATTATGTTAAAAATGGACCATTTTGACAAAGTTGACTTATTGGGTCTATGGGTAGGTCATTGGGCCAAGAATTGATCATTTTAACCAAAGTTCACTTTTTGGTCAAAAGTTGACTTATCGGGTCAATAGGGTGGTCGTTAGATAAAAAATTAACTATTTTGACCAAAATTGATTTTTTGGTCAGAAGTTCACATATATTCGTCATTGGGTCAAGGATTGACGATTTTGACCAAAGTTGAATTTTTGGTCAAAAGTTGATTCTGTTGGATCAATAGGTTGATCATTAGGTTGAGGATTGACCATTTTGACTAAAGTTGTCTTTTGGTAAGAGATTGACTTATTTGGTCGATAATTAGAAATTAGGTCAAAATTTGAATTATCTTTGTCCAAAATCTACTTTTTGGTCAAAAGTTGACCTATTGGGTTAATGGGTTGGTCATTGGGTCATGAATTGACTATTTTGACCAAAGTTGACTTTTGGTCAAAAGTTGACCGATTGGGTCAATAGGTTGGTCATTGGGTCATAAATTGACCCTTTTAACCAAACATGACTTTTTGGTTAAAAGTTAACCTATTCGGTTAATGGGGTGGTCATTAGGTCAAAAATTGACATTTGATCAAATTTATCTTTTTGGTCAAAAGTTGACCTTTTGGGTCATTGGGTTGGTCATTGGGTCAAGGACTGACCATTTCGACCAAATTGACTTTTTGGTTAGAGATTGACTTATTGGGTCAATAATTGGTCCTTCGGTCGAAAATTGATTGTTTTGACCAAAATTGACTTTTTGGACAAAAGTTGTCTTATTGGGTCAATGGGTTGGTCATTGAGTCAAGGATTGATCATTTTGACCAAAGTTGGCTTTTTGGGCAAAAGTTGACCTGTTGGTTCAATGGATTGGTCGTTGGGTTAGAAATTGATCATTTTAACCAAAGTTGACCTATAGGGTTAATGGGGTGGTCATTAAGCCAAAAATTGACTATTTTGACAAAAATTGACATTTTGGTCAAAAGTTGACCTATTGTATTAATGGGTTGGTCGTTGTGTCAAGGACTGACTATTTTGACTAAAGTTAACTTTTTGGTCAAAAGTTGACCTATTGGGTCAATTGGTTTGTCATTGGGTCTAGGATTGACGATTTTGACCAAAGTTGACTTTTTGTAAGAGATTGACTTATTGGGTCAATAATTGGTCATTAGGTCAAAAATTGACTATTTTGACAAAAGTTGAGTATTTGGTCAAAAGTTGACCTATTAGGTCAATGGGTCAGTCATTAGGTGAAGGATTGACCATTTTGACCAAAGTTGACTTTTTGGTCTAAAGTTGACCTATTGGTCCATTCGATTGGTTATCGGTTCAAAAATTGACCATTTTGACCAAAGTCGACTTTGGGTCAGATGTTGACATATTGGTTAATTTTTGTGGTCATTAGGTTAAAAATTGACTATTTTGACCGAAATTGCTTTTTGGTCAAAAGTTGATCTATTTGGTCATTGAGTAAAAGATAGACGATTTTAATCATAGTTGACTTTTTGGTCAAAATTTGACTTATTGGGTCAATTGGTTGATCATTGGGTCCAGGATCGACCATTTTGACCGAAGTTGACTTTTTGGTCAGAGATTGACTTATTGGGTCAATAATTGGTCATTAGGTCAAAAATTGACTATTTTGACCAACATTGAATTTTTGTTCAGAAAGTCGAATCTAATTGGTCAATTGCAATCATCGGTCGAAATTGACCATTTCGACCAAAGTTGACTTTTTGGTCAAAAGTTAATCTTTTGGGTCAATGGGGTGGTCATTTGGTCAAAAATTGACTATATTGACCAAAATTGACTTTTTGGTCAAAAGTTGACCTATTTTGTTAATGGGTTGGTCATTGTGTCAACGATTGACTATTTTGACAAAAGTTCACTTTTGCTCAAAAGTTGACCTTTTGGGTCAAGGGGTTGGTCATTGGGTCAAGTATTGACCATTTTCACCAAAGTTGACTTTTTGGTCAGAGATTGACTTATTAGGTCAATAATTGGTCATTAGATAAAAAATCAACTATTTTGACCAAAATTGAATTTTTGTTCAAAAGTTGACCCATTGGTTGATGTGGTGGTCATTGGGTCAAAAATTGACTATTTTAACCAAAGTTGACTTTTTGGTTAAAAGTTAACTTATTGGGTCAATGTGTTGATCATTAGGTCAAAAATTGACTATATTAACCAAAATTGACTTTTTGGTCAAAATTTGACCTATTTTGTTAATGTGTTGTATGTGTGTCAACGATTGACTATTTAGACTAAAGTTCACTTTTAAAGTTGACATTTTGGGTCAATGGGTTGGACATTGGGTCAAAGATTGACCATTTTGACCAAAGTTGTCTTTTTGGTCAAAGATTCACTTATTGGGTTAATAATTGGTCATTTTGTCAAAAATTGACTATTTTGGTCAAAAGTTGACATATTGGGTATATGGGTAGGTCATTGGGTTAAGGATTTACTATTATGACCAAAATTGACTTTTTGGTCAAAAGTTGACCTATTTGGTCAAAGGGTTGGTCATTAGGTCAATGAATGACCATTTTGACCAAATTTGACTTTTGTCAAAAGTTGACCTATTGGGTCAATGGGTTAGTCATTGGGTCAGAAATTGACAATTTTGACCAAAATTAACTTGTTGGTCAAAAGTTGACCTATTGGATCAATGGATTGGTCATTGGGTCAAGGATTGACCATTTTGATGAAAGTTGACTTTTTGGTCAAAAGTTGACCTTTTGGGTCAATGGGCAAGTCATTTGGTCAAAGATTGACCATTTCGACCAAAGCTGACATTTTTGTCAGAGATTAACTTATTGGGTCAATAATTTGTCATTCGGTCAAAAATTGATTATTTTGACCAAAATTGAATTTTTGGTCAAAGGTTGACCCATTGGTTTATTTGGGTGGTCATTATGTCAGAAATTAACCATTTTAACCAAAGTTGACTTTTTGTCAAAAGTAGACCCATTCGGTCAATGGGTAGGAAATTAACCATTTTGACCAAACTTGACTTTTTTGTCAAAAGTTGACCTATTAGGTCAATGGGGTGGTCAATAGGTAAAAAATTAACAATTTTGACCAAAATTGACTTTTTCGTCAAAAGTTGACCTATTGGGTCACTGGGTTGGTCATTGGGTTAAGGATTGACCATTTTGTCCAAAGTTGACTTTTTAGTTAAAAGTTGACCAATTGGTTTAATGAGTTGCTTATTGGGTCAAGGATTGACCCTTTTGACCAAAGTTGACTTTTTGGTCATTGGGTCATAAATTAACCATGTTGACCAAAGCTGATTTTTTTGTCAAAAGTTCAGGTATTTAATCAAAGGGGTGGTCATTATGTCAAAAATTGAATATATTGACCAAAATTGACTTTTTTGTCAAAAGTTGACTTATTTAATCAATGGATTGGACATTAGGTCAAGGATTGACCATTTTGACCAAAGTTGTTTTTTGGTCAAAAGTTGACTTATTAGGTCAAAGATTGACCATTTCGATGAAAATTAACTTTTTGGTCAAAGATTCACTTATTGGGTCAATAATTGGTCTTTCGGTCAAAAATTGATTATTTTGACTAAAATTGAATTTTTCGTCAAAGGTTGACCCATTAGGTCAATTGGGTGGTCATTAAGTCACATATTGACAATTTTGACCAAAGTTAACTTTTTGTCAAAAGTTGACTTATTGGGTCAATGGGTTTGTCATTGGATTAGAAATTCAATATCTTCACCAAACTTGACTTTTCTGTTAAAAGTTGACCTATTGGGTCAATGGGGTGGTCATTAGGTAAAAAATTCACTTTTTGGATAAAAGTTGACCTAGTGGGTCAATCGGTTGGTCATTAGGTGAAGGTTTGACCATTTTGATCAAATTTGACTTTTTGGTCGAAAGTTGACATATTTGGTCAATCTGTTGGTTATTGGGTCAAGAATTGACCATTTTGACCAAAGTGGATTTTTTGGTCATTGGGTGAGAAATTAACTATTTTGAATAAAGTTGGCTTTTTGGTCTTTAGGAGAGAAATTAATTATTTTGACCAAAGTTGACTTCTTGGACAAAGGTTGACCTATTGGGTAAATGGGGTTGTCATATGGTCAAAAATTGACTATTTTGACCAAAACTACCATTTTGGTCAAAAGTTGGCCTACTTGGTCAATGATGGACCATTTTGACCAAAGTTGACTTTTTGGTCAGAGATTGACTTATTGGGTCAATAATTGGTAATTAGGTCAAATATTGAGTATTTTGACCAAAATTGGCTTTTTAGTTAAAAAGTTGACCTACTGGGTCAATGGGTTGGTCATTAGGTCAATGATTGACCATTTTGACCAAAGTTGACTTTTTGGTTAAAAGTTGTCCTAATGTGTTAATTAGTTGGTCATTGGGTCAGAAATGGACCATTTTGACCGAAGTTTACTTTTCTGTCAAAAGTTGACCTATTGGGTCAATGGGTTTGTCATTGGGTCAAGGATTGACCAATATGGCCAAATTTGACTTTTTGGTCAGAGATTGAATTATTGGGTCAACAATAGGTCATTAAGACAAAAATTAACTATTTTGACCAAAATTGACTTTTTGGTCAAAATTTGACATATTGGGTCAATGAGTTGGTCATTTGGTCAAGAATTGACCATTTTGACCAAAGTTGAGTTTTTGGTCAGAAGTTAACATATTGGGTCAATTGCTTAGTCATTGGGTCAAAAATTGACCATTTTCACCAAAGTTGACTTTTTGGTCCAAAGTTGACCTTTTGGGTCAATGGGTTGATCATTGGACCTTAAATTGACCATTTTGACCAAAGTTAACCCTTTTGTCAAAAGTTGACCTATTGGGTCAATGTGTTAGTCATTGGGTCAAGGATTAATCATTTTGACCAAAGTTTACTTTTTTGTCAGAGATTGATTGACTTATTGGGTCAATAATTGGTCATTAGGTAAAAAATTAATTATTTTGACCAAAATTAACTTTTTGCTCAAAAGTTGACCTATCGAAATCAATGGGGTGGTCATTGTGTCAAAAATGGACCATTTTGACGAAATTTAACTTTTTAATCAAAAGTTGACCTATTGGGTCAATGAAGTGGTCATTAGGTCAAAAATTGATAATTTTGACCAAAAATAACTTTTTGGTCTAAGGTTGACCTATTGGGTCAATGGGTTGGTCATTAGGTCAATGATTGACATTTTGACCAAATATGACTTTTTGGTCAAAAGTTGACCTATTGGGACAATGGGTTGGTCATTGGGTCACAAATTGACCATTGTGACCATAGTTGACTGTTTGGTCAAAAGATGACTTATTGGGTTAATGGGTTTGTCATTGGATTGAGGATTGACCAGTATGACTAAATATAACTTTTATTCAGAGATTGACTTATTGGGTCAACAATTGGTCATTAGGTAAAAAATTAACTATTTTGACCAAAATTGACTTCTTGTTAAAAAGTTGACCTATTGAGTCACTAAGTTGGTCATTAGGTCAAGAATTGACCATTTTGACCAAAGTTAACTTTTTGTCAAAAGTTGACCTATTGGGTCAATGGTTTGGTAACTAGGTCAAAAATTGACCATTTTGACCAATGTTGACTTTTTGGTTAAAAGTTGACCTATTGGGTCAATGGGTTGGTCATTGGGTCAAGGATTGACCATTTTGACCAAAGTTTACTTTTTGGCCAGAGATTGACTTATTGGGTTAATAATTAGTCATTTGGTCATAAAATGACTAATTTGACCAAAATTGAATTTTTTGTCAAAAGTTGACTCATTGGTTTAACGGTGGTCATTGAGTCAGTAATTAACCATTTTTAACAAGTTGACATTCGGTCAAAAGATAAGTTATTGGGTCAATAGGGTGGTGATTTGATCAAAAATTTACAATTTTGACAAAAATTGACTTTTTGGTCAAAAGTTGACATATTGGGTAAATGGGTTAGTCATTGGGTCAAGAATTGACTATTTTGACCAAAGTTGATTTTTTGGTCAAAAGTTGACCAATTAGGTCAATGGGTTAGTCATTAGGTCAATGATTGACCATATTGACCAAAGTTGACTTTTTGGTAAGAGATTGATTTATTAGGTCAATAATTGGTCATTAGGTCAAAAATGGACTATTTTGACCAAAATTGGCCTTTTGGTCAAAAGTTAACCTATTGGGTCAATGGATTGGTCATTGGGTCAAGAATTGACCATTTTGACCAAAGTTGACTTTTTGGTCCAAAGTTGACCTTTTGGGTCAATGGGTTGATCTTTGGATCTTAAATTGACCACTTTGACCAAAGTTAACCCTTTTGTCAAAAGTTGACCTATTATGTCAATTAGGTGGTCATTAGGTCAAAAATTGATTACTTTGACCAAAATTGCTTTTTGATGAAAAGTTAACTTATTGAGTCATTCGGCCACGGATTGACCATTTTGACCAAAGTTGACTTTTTGGTCAAAAGTTGACCTATTGGTTCAATTGGTTGGTCATTGGGTCAAGGATTGACCGTTTGGAAAAAAGTTGACTTTTTGGTCAGAGATTGACTTATTTGGTCAATAATTTGTTATTATGTCAAAAATTGACTATTGTGGACAAAAGTAGACCTTTTTGGTCTAAGGGTTTGTAATTGGGTCAAGGATTAACAATTTTGACCAAAGTTAATTTTTTGGTCACAAGTTGACCAAATGGGTCAATGGGTTGGTCATTGAGTCAAGGATTGACCATTTTGACCAAAGTTGACATTATGGTCAGAGATTGATTTATAAGGTCAATGATTGGACATTAAGTCAATATTGATTATTTTGGTCAAAAGTTGACCTATTGGGCCTATAGGTTGATCATTCAGTCAAGGATTGACCATTTTGACCAAAGTTGATTTTTTGGTCAAAAGTTCACGAATTGGGTCAATGGGATAGTCATTGAGTCAAGGATTCACAATTTTGACCAAAGTTGACTTTCTAGTCAGAGACTGACTTATTGGATCAATAATTGGTCAGTAGGTCAAAAATTGACTATTTTGACCAAAATTGAGATTTTGGTCAAAAGTTGACCTCTTGTTACAATGGGTTGGTCATTGGGACAAAAATTGATCATTTTTACGAAAGTTTACTTTTAGTCAAAAGCTGACATATTGGGTTAATTAGGTGGTCATTAGGTCAAAAATGATAATTTTGATCAAAATTGTTTTTTTGGTTAACGGGGTGGTCATTGGGTTAGAAATTGACCATTTTAACCAAAGTTAACTTTTTGGATAAAACTTGACCTATTGGGTCACTGTGGTAGTCATTAGGTCAAAAATTAACTATTTTGACCAAAATTGATTTTTTGGTCAAAAGTTGACATATTGGGTCAATGAGTTGGTCATTGGGTCAAGGATTGACCTTTTTGACAAAAGTTGATTTTTTGGTCAAAAGTAGACCAATTAGATAAATAGATTGATCATTGGGTCAAGGATTGACCATTTTGACCAAAGTTGACTTTTTAGTAAGATAATGACTTGTTCGGTCAATAATTGGTAATTAGGTCATAATTTATCTATTTTGACCAAAATCAACTTTTTAGTCAAAAGTTGACCTATTGGGTCAATGTGTTGGTAATTGGGTTAAGAATTGACCATTTTGACCAAAGTTCACTTTTTGGTCAAAATTTGACATATTGGGTCAATGGGTTGATCATTGGGTCAGAAATTGACCATTTTGATCAAATTTAAATTTTTGGTCAAAAGTTGACCTATTAGGTCAATTGGGTGGTCATTAGGTAAAAAATTGACTAATTTGACTAAAATTTCTTTTTTGTTAAAAGTTGACATATTGGGTCATTGATTGGATCACGTTTTGACCAATTTGACAAAAGTTGACTTTTTTGTCAAAGTTGACCTATCGTGTCAATGGGTTGGTCATTGGGTCAAGGATTGACCATTTTGACCAAAGTTGACTTTTTAGTCAGAGATTAACTTATTTGCTCAATAATTGCTCATTTTGTCAAAAAATTAACTATTTTGACCAAAATTAAATTTTTTGTCAAAAGTTGACCCATCAGGTCAATGGGGTGGTCAATGGTTCAGAAATTGACCATTTTGAACAAAGTTGACTTTTTTTTGTCAAATTAGACCTATTATGTCAATGGGGTGGTCATTAGGTCAAAAATTGAGTATATTTACCAAAATTGACATTTTGGTCAAAATTTGACCTATTGTGTTAATGGGTTTATCTTTGTCTCAAGTATTGACTATTTTGACTAAAGTTCACTTTTTGGTCAAAATTTGACCTATTGGGTCAATGGGTTGGTCATTGGGTCAAAAATTGGTCATTATGTCAAAAATTAACTATTTTGACCAAAATAAGATTTTTGGTCAAAAGTTGACCCATTAGGTCAATTGGATGGTCATTAGGTCAGAAATTGACGATTTTGACCAAAGTTGACTTTTTGCTCAAAAGTTGACCTATTGGATCAATGGTGTGGTCATTAGGTCAAAAATTGATTATATTAACCAAAAATGATTTTTTGGTCAAAAATTAACCTATTGTGTCAATGGGTTGGTCATTGTGTCAAAGATTGACTATTTTGACTAAAGTTCACTTTTTGGTCAAAAGTTAATCTATTGGGTCAATGGGTTGGTCATTGGGTCAAGGATTGACCATTTTGACTAAAGTTGACTTTCTGGTCAGAGATTGACTTATTTGCTCAATAATTAGTCATTAGGTCAAAAAATTAACTATTTCAGCCAAAATTAAATTTTTGGTCAAAAGTTAACGACCCATCAGGTCAATGGGGTGGACATTGGGTCAGAAATTGATCATTTTATGCAAAGTTGACTTTTTGGTCAAAAGTAGGCCTATTGGGTCAATGGGGTTCTCATTAGGTCAAAAATTGACTATATTTACCCAAGTTGACATTTTGTTCAAAAGTTGATCCAATGTGTTAATGGGTTTATCATTGTTTAAAGGATTGACTATTTTGACTAAAGTTCACTTTTTGGTCAAAAGTTGACCTATTGGGTCAAGGATTGACCATTTTGACCAAAGTTGACATTTTGGTCAGAGATTGACTTATTCGGTCAATAATTGGTCATTAGGTCAAAAATTAACTATTTTGTCCAAAATTGAATTTTTGGTCAAAAGTTGACCCATTATGTCAATGGGGTGGTCATTGGCTCAAAAATTGATCATTTTAACCAAAGTTGACTTTTTGGTCAAAAGTTGACATATTGGGTCAATGGGGTGGTCTTTAGGTCAAAAATTGACTATATTGACCAAAATTAACTTTTTGGTCAAAAGTTGACCTATTGTGTCAATGGGTTGGTCATTGTGTCAAGGATTGAAAATTTTAACTAAAGTTCACTTTTTGGTCAAAAATTGACCTATTAGGTCAAAGGGTTGGTTATTGTGTCAAGGATTGACCATTTTAACCAAAGTTGATTTTGTGGTCAGAGATTGACATATTAGGTCAATAATTGGTCATTATGTCAAAAATTGTCTACTTTGGTCAAAAGTTGACTTATTGGGTCAATGGGGTGGTCATTGGGTCAAAAATTAACTAGTTTGACCAAAATTGATTTTTTGGTCAGAATTTGATATACTTGGTCAATGAATTGGTCAATGGGTCAAGGATTGACCATTTTGACCAAAGTTGAATTTTTGGTGAAAAGTTGACCAATTGGGTCACTGGGTTAGTCATTGGGTTACAGCATTGACAATTTTGACCAAAGTTGACTTTTTGGTAAGAGATTGACTTATTGGGTTAATAATTAGAAATTAGGTCAAAATTTGACTATCTTGTCCAAAATTGACTTTTTGGTCAAAAGTTGACCTATTGGGTTAATGGGTTGGTCATTGGGTCATGAATTGACTATTTTGACCAAAGTTGACTTTTGGTCAAAAGTTGACCAATTGGGTCAATGGGTTGGTCATTGGGTCAGAAATTGACCATTTTAACCAAACATGACTTTTTGGTTAAAAGTTGACCTATTCGGTTAATGGGGTGGTCATTAGGTCAAAAATTGACAATTTTGATCAAATTATCTTTTTGGTCAAAAGTTGACCTATTAGGTCATTGGGTTGGTCATTGGGTCAAGGACTGACCACTTCGACCAAAGTTGACTTTTGTGGTCAGAGATTGACTATTGGGTCAATAATTGGTCCTTCGGTCAAAAATTGATTATTTTGACAAAAATTGACTTTTTGGACAATAGTTGTCCTACTGGGTCAATGGGTTGGTCATTGAGTTAAGGATTGATCATTTTGGCCAAAGTTGGCTTTTTGGTCAAAAGTTGATGTGTTGATTCAATGGATTGGTCGTTGGGTCAGAAATTGATCATTTTAACCAAAGTTAACCTATCGGGTTAATGGGGTGGTCATTATGCCAAAAATTGACTATTTTGACTAAAGTTGACATTTTGGTCAAAAGTTGACCTATTAAATTAATGGGTTGGTCATTGTGTCAAGGATTAACTATTTTGACTAAAGTTAACTTTTTGGTCAAAAGTCGATCTGATCAGATCAATTGGTTTTTCATTGGGTCTAGGGATCGATGATTTTGACCAAAGCCGACTTTTGTAAGATATCGACTTATTGGGTCAATAATCGGTCATTAGTCAAAATCGACTATTTCGACAAAAGTTCGACTTTTTGGTCAAAAGTTAACCTATTGAGTCAATGGGTTGGTCATTAGGTCAAGGATTGACCATTTTGACCAAAGTTAACTTTTTTGTTAAAAGATGACCTATTGGGTCAATGGGTTTGTCATTGGTTCAAAACTTAACCAGTCTGACCAAAGTCTAATTTTTGGTCATAAGTTGACATATTGGGTAATTTTTTGTGGTCATTAGGTTAAAAATTGACTATTTTGACCAAAATTAATTTTTGGTGAAAGGTTGATCTAGTGGGTCATTGAGTCAAAGCTAGACCATTTTGATCATAGTTTACTTTTTGGCCAAAAGTTGACTTATTGGGTCAATTGGTTGATCATTGGGTCAAGGATTGACCATTTTGACCAAAGTTGACTTTTTGTTCAGAGATTGACTTATTGGGTCAATAATTGGTCATTAAGTTAAAAATTGACTATTTTGACCAAAATTGATTTTTTGTTCAAAAGTTGACCCATTGGTCAATGGGGTGGTCACTGGGTCTGATATTGACCATTTTGACGAAAGTTGACTTTTTGGTCAAAAGTTGACCTTTTGGGTCAATGGGGTGGTCATTAGGTCAAAAGTTGACTATATTGACCAAAATTGACTTTTTTGTCAAAAGTTGACCTATTTTGTCAATGGGTTGGTCATTGTGTCAAGGATTGACTATTTTGACTAAAGTTCCTTGTTTCAAAAGTCGACCTATCGGGTCAATAGTTGGTCATTGGGTCAAGTATCGACAATTTTCACCAAAGTCGACTTTTGGTCGAGATCGACTTATTGGGTCAATAATCGGTCATTAGGTCAAAATCGATCATTTCGACCAAAATCGAATTTTTGCTTAAAAGTCGACTCATTGCTCGATGGGGTAGTGATTGGGTCAGAAATTGACCATTTTGACCAAAGTTGACTTTTTGGTCAAAAGTTGACCTATTGGGTCAATGGGTTGGATATTAGGTTAAAAATTGACCATATTGACGAAAATTGACTTTTTGGTCGTAAGTTGACCTATTTTGTCAATGGGTTGGTCAGTTTGTCAAGGATTGACTATTTAGACTAAAGTTCACTTTTTGCTCAAAAGTTAACCATTTGGGTCAATGGGTCGGACATTAGGTTAAGGATTGACCATTTTGACCAAAGTTGACTTTTGTTCAGAGATTGACTTATTGGGTCAATAATTGGTCATTATGTCAAAAATTGACTATTTTGGTCAAAAGTTGACATATTGGGTCTATGGGTAGGTCATTGGGTCAAGGGTGGATTATTATGTCAAAATTGACTTTTTCGTCAAAAGTTGACCTATTTGGTCAAAGGGTTGGTCATTAGGTCAATGATTGGCCATTTTGACCAAATTTGACTTTTTGGTCAAAAGTTGGCCTATTGTGTCAATGGGTTGGTCATTGGGTCAGAAATTGACAATTTTGACCAAAATTAACTTGTTGGACAAAAGTTGACCTACTGGTTCAATGGGTTGGTCATTGGTCAAGGATTGACTATTTCGACCAAAGCTGACATTTTTGTCAGAGATTGACTTATTGGGTCAATAATTTGTCATTCGGTAAAAATTTGATTATTTTGACCAAAATTGAATTTTTGGTCAAAAGGTCGATCCATTAGGATAATCGGCGGTCATTATGTCGTAAATCGACCATTTCGACCAAAGTCGAGTTTTTGTCAAAAGTCGACCCATTCGGTCAATCGGGTCGGTCATCGGTAAGAAATCGACCATTTCGACCAAACTCGACTTTTTTTGTCAAAAGTTGACCTATTAGGTCAATGAGGTGGTCATTAGGTAAAAAATTAACTATTTCGACCAAAATCGACTTTTCGTCAAAAGTTAACCTATTAGGTCACTAGGGTTGTCATCGGTCAAGGATGTAATTCATTTTCGACCAAAGTTGACTTTTTAGTTAAAAGTTGTCATATTGGTTTAATGAGTTGCTTATTAGGTCAAGGATTGACCCTTTTGACCAAAGTTGACTTTTTGGTAGTTGGGTCATAAATTAACCATGTTGACCAAAGCTGATTTTTTTTGTCAAAGTTCATCTATTTGGTTAAAGGGGTGGTCATTATGTCAAAAATTGACTATTTTGACCAAAGTTATCTTTTTTGTCAAAAGTTGACCTATTTAGTCAATGGGTTAGTCATTAGATCAAGGATTGACCATTTTGACCAAAGTTGACTTTTTGGTCAAAAGTTGACCTATTAGGTCAAAGATTGACCATTTCGACCAAAGTTGGCTATTTCGTCAGAGAATCATTTATTGGGTTAATAATTAGTCATTCAGTCAAAAATTGATTATTTTGACTAAAACTAAATTTTTCGTCAAAGGTTGACCCATTAGGTCAATTGGCTGGTCATTAAGTCATAAATTGACAGTTTTGACCAAAGTTAACTTTTTGTCAAAACATGATCTATTGGGTCAATGGGTTGGTCATTGGATTAGAAATTCAACATTTTCACCAAACTTGACTTTTCTGTCAAAAGTTGACCTATTGGGTAAATGGGGTGCTCATTAGGTAAAAAATTCACTTTTTGGTGAGAAGTCGACTTATCGGGTCAATCCGGCTCGTCACGCAGTTAAGGATTGACCATTTTAACCAAATTTGACTTTTTGGTCAGAAGTTGACCTATTGGGTCAATGGGTTGGTCATTGGGTCAGAAATTGACCATTTTGACCAATATTAACTTTTTAGTCAAAAATTGACCTATTGGGTCAATTGGGAGGACATTAGGTCAAAAATTGACTATTTTAACCAAAATTATTTTTTAGTCAAAAGTTGACCCATTGGGTTAATGGGGTTGGTCATTGAGTTAAAAATTGACCATTTTGGCCCAAGTTGACTTATTGGGTCAATGGGGTGGTCATTAGGTAAAAAAAAGACTATTTTTACCAAAATTGACATTTTGGTCAAAACTTGACATATTGGGCCAATGAGTTGGTCATTGGGACAAGGATTGACAATTTCGACTTTTTGGTCGAAGTCGACCAATCGGGTCAATGAGTCGGTCATCGGGTCGAGGATCGACAATTTAGACCAAACTCGACTTTTTGGTAAGAGATCGATTTATCAGTCAATAATCGGTCATTAAGTCAAAAATGACTATTTCGACCGAATCGACTTTTTGCTCAAAAGTCGACCTATTGGGTCAATGGGTCGGTCGTCGAGTCAAGAATCGACCATTTTGACCAAAGTTGACTTTTTGGTTAAAAGTTGACCTATTGGGTCAATGGGTTGGTAATTAGGTCAGAAATTGACCATTTTGACCAAAGTTAAACTTTTTGGTCAAAAGTTGACCTAGTAGGTCAATTTGTGGTCATTAGGTAAAAAATTGACAATTTTCACCAAAAATTCTTTTTAGTCAAAAGTCAACAAATTAACTTATCAGGTTACTTGATCGACCATTTCGACTAAAGTCGACTTTTCGTCAAAAGTCGACTTATCGGGTCAATGGGCTCGGTCATGGGTCAATGATCGACCATTTTGACCAAAGTTGACTTTTTCGTCAGAGATCGACTTTATTTGGTCTATAATCGGTCATTAGGTAAGAATTTACTATTTCGCCCAAATTTGAATTTTTGGTCAAAAGTCGACCCAGTGGATCAATGGGGCTGGTCATCGGGTCAGTGAATCGATCATTTGACCAAAGTTAACTTTTTGGTCAAAAGTCGACTCGATTAGGTCAATGGGCGGTCATTCGGTCAAAATCGACTATATCGACCATTATCGACTATTTGTAAAAAGTCGACTATTGTGTTAATGGGCCGGGTCATCATGTCTTAAGGATCGACTATTTCGACTAAAGTTTACTTTTTGGTCAAAAGTCGACCTATTGGGTCAATGGGTCGGCGATTGGGTCAAGGATCGACTCATTTCGACCAAAGTAGACATTTTGGTCAGAGATTTACTTATTGGGTCAATAATTGGTCATTATGTCCAAAATTATCTATTTTTGTCAAAAGTTGACCTATTGGGTCTATGGGTTGGTAATTTGGCCAAGGATTAACCATTTTAACCAAAGTTGATTTTTTGGTCAAAAGTTGACCAATTGGGTCAATGGATGCGGAATGAGTCAAGGATCGACCATTTTGACCAAAGTCGACTTTTTGGTCGAGATCGACTTATCGGGGCACTAACTCGTCTTACAGACAAAAATCGAATATTTTGACAAAAATTGAATTTTTGGTCGAAAGCCGACCTTCGTGTCAATGGGTCGGTCATTAGGTCAAAATCGATCATTTCGATCAAAGTGAACTTTTTGGTCAAAAGTCGATACATCGGGTCAATTAGGTGGTCATTATGTCAAAATCGACTATTTCGACCGAAATTGTTTTTTGGTCAAACGTTGTCCTATCAGGTTAACGGGTGGGTTATCAAGTTAGAAATCGATCGATTTTCACCAAAGTTAACTTTTTGGACAAAAGTTAACTTATTGTGTCAATGGGGAGGTCATTAATTCAAAAATTGACTATTTTGACTAAAATTTATTTTTTGGTCAAAAGTTGACATATTGGGTCAATGAGTTGGTGATTGGGTCAAGGATTGATCATTTTGACTAAAGTGGATTTTTTGGTCAAAAGTTGACCAATCAGTCAATGGGTCGGTCATCAGGTCAAGGATCGACTATTATTGAACAAAGTCGACTTTGGTAAGAGATCGATTTATCAGGTCAATAATCGGTCATTAGTTCAAAATCGACTAATTCGACCAAACTTTAATTTTTTGCTCAAAAGATGACTTATTGGGTCAATGGGTTAGTCATTGAGTCAAGAATTGACCATTTTGACAAAAGTTGACTTTTTCGTCAAAAATTGATCTATTGGGTCAATGGGTTGGTTATTAGGTAAAAAATTGACTATTTTGACCAAAATTGCTTTTTTGTCAAAAGTTGACCTATTGGGCCAAGGATTGACCACGTTGACCAAAGTTGACTTTTTGTTCAGAGATTGACTTATTTGGTCAATAATTGTAGTCAAAATCGACTTTTCGACCAAGATCGAATTTTTGATCAAAAGTCGACCCATCGAGTTCAATGCAGTAGTCATTATGGTCGAAATTGACCATTTTGACCAAAGTTGACTTTTTTGTCAAAAGTCGACCAATTGGGTCAATTGGGTGGTCTTTAGGTCAAATATTGACTATTTTGACCAAAATTGTTTTTTTGGTCAAAGGTCTATCTATTGGATAAGTGGGTTGGTCAATTGGGTCAAGGATTTACCATTTTGACCAATTTTGAACTTTTTGGTCAAAAATCGACTGTATCAGTGTTAAAAGGCTTTTGTCATCGGGTCAAACTTTCACCATTGCGGCCAAATTCGACTTTTTGGTTAGAGATCGACTTAATGGGTCATTAGATAAAATCGACTATATCGACTCAATATCGACTTTTCGGTCAAAAGTCGACCTGTTCTGTTAATGGGTCGGTCATCGGCTCAAGGATTTACTATTTTGACCAAAGTTAACTTTTCGGTCAAAAGTTGACTTTTCGGTCAATGGCCGTGTAATGAGTCAAGGATCGACCATTTCTACCGAAGTCGACATTTTGGTCGAGATCGACTTATCGATCAATAATCGGTCATTAAGTCAAAAATTTACTATTATGGTCAAAAGTTGACCTATTGGGCCTATGGGTTGGTCATTCGGTCAAGGATTGACCATTTTGACCAAAGTTGATTTTTTGGTCAAAAGTTAACCAATTGGGTCAATGGGTTAGTCATTGAGTCAAGCATTCACCATTTTGACCACATTGACTTTCTGGTCAGAGATTGACTTATTGGATCAATAACTAGTCGTAGGTCAAAAATTGACTATTTTGACCAAAATTGAATTTTTGGTCAAAAGTTGTCCTCTCGGTCAATGGGTCAGTCATCAGGTAAAAAATTGATCATTTTGACCAAAGTTAACTTTTTAGTCAAAAGCCGACATATTGGTCAATTAAGTGGTCATTAGGTCAAAAATTGCTATTTTGATCGAAATTGTTTTTTTGGTTAAAAGTCAGTCCATCAAGTTAACGAGCGTGTTCATCGAGTTAGAAATCGACCATTTTAACTAAAGTCGACTTTTGACAAAAGTCGACTTATTCGTCAATGGGGTCGTCATTAGTCAAAAGTTAACTATTTCGACCAAAATCGATTTTTGGTCAATAATGGACAATTGGATCAATGAGGTACATCGGTCAAGGATTGACGCTTTTGACTAAAGTTGATTTTATGGTAAAAGGTAAACCAAATGGGTAAATAGGTTGATCATTGGGTCAAGGATTGACCATTTTGTCAAAAGTTGACTTTTTGGTAAGATAATGACTTATTGGGCCAATAATTGGTAATTAGGTCAAAATTTAACTATTTTGAACAAAATCAACTTTTTGGTCAAAAGTCAATTTATCGGGTCAATGGGTCGGTCATCAGGTTAAGAATCGACCATTTTGACCAAAGTCGATTTTTGTCAAAATTCGACATATCGGATCAATGGGTCGGTCATTCGGTCGTAAATTGATCATTTTGACCAAATTTAAATTTTTGTCAAAAGTCGACTCTATTAGTGTCAATCGGTGGTCATTAGGTAAAAATTGACTATTTTCACCAAAATTTCTTTTAGTTAAAAGTCGATATATCGGATCATCGAATCACTGATCGATCTAATTTGATCAAAGTTAACTTTTTCATTAAAAGTCGACTCTATCTGGTCAATGAGTCATCATTGGGTCAAGGATTGACCATTTTGACCAAAGTTGACTTTTTGGTCAGAGATTGACTTATTAGCTCAATAATTGGTCATTAGGTCCAAAAATTAACTTTTTTGACTAAAGTTGACTTTTTGGTCAAATGCATACTATTAGGTCAATCAGGTGATCAACAGTCGAAAATCGAGTATATTTACCAAAATCGACATTTTGGTCAAAATTTAAACTATTGTTTTAATGGGTTTATCATTCGTCTCATGGATCGACTATTTCGACTAAAGTTCACTTTTTAGTCAAAAGTTAACCTACTCGGTCAATAGGTTAGTTATCGGGTCAAGGATCGACCATTTCGACCAAAGTCGAATTTTCGGTCAGAGATCGACAAATCGGGTAAATAATCGGTCATTAGGTCAAAAATTAATCATTTTGACCAAAATAGAATATTTGTCAAAAGTCAATCTAATAGATCGATCGTGGCATCATCGGTCGAAGTTACCATTTTGACCAAAGTGACATTTTGGTAAAAAGTTGACCTATTGGTAAATCGCGTGGTCATTAGGTCAAAAATTGACTATATTAACTAAAAATGATTTTTTGGTCAAAAGTTGACCTATTGTGTCAATGGGTTGGTCATTGTGTCAAGGATCGACTATTTCGACTAAAGTTTACTTTTCGCTCAAAGTCGACATATCAGATCAATGGGTCGATCATCGGGTTTGAGGATCGACCATTTTTACAAAAGTCGACTTTCCGGTCGAGATCGACTTATTTGCTCAATAATTAGTCATTAGGTCAAGAATTATCTATTTCGACCAAAATCGAATTTTTTGGTCAAAAGTCGACCCATCGAGTCAATGGGGCGGCCATAGGTCGAAATCGACCATTTCGACCAAAGTTAACGTTTTAGTCGAAGTTGACCTAATCGGGTTAATGTGCTATGTCATTGGGTCAAAATCGACTATAATTACCAAAGTCGACATTTCTGGTCAAAAGTCGATCTATTGTGTTATTCGGTTTATCATGGTCCAAGGGATTGACTATTTCGATCAAAGTTCACTTTTTAGTCAAAAGTTGTCCTATCGGGTCAATGGGTTACTCATCGGGACAAGGATCGATAATTTTCACCAAAGTCGACTTTTTGGTCGAGATCGACTTATTGGGTCAATAATCGCTCATTAGGTCAAAAATTAACTATTTTGACCAAAATTGAAATTTTTGTCAAAAGTTGAGCCATTAGGTCAATAGGGTGGTCATTGGCTCAGAAAATGACCATTTAACCAAAGTTGACTTTTTTGGTCAAAAGTTGACCTATTGGGTCAATGGGGTGGTCTTTAGGCCAAAATACTATATTAACCAAAATCGACTTTTCGTCAAAAGTTTTATCGTGCCAATGGGTCTGGTAATTGTGTCAAGGATCGACTATTTCGATTAAAGTTCATTTTTTGGTCAAATGTTAACCTATTGGGTCAATGGGTTGGTCATTAAGTCAAGGATTGACCATTTTGACCAAAAAAGATTTTGTTGTCATAGATTGACTTATTGGGTCAATAAATTGTCATTATGTTAAAAATTGACTACTTTTGTCAAAAGTTGACTTATTGGGTCTACGGGCAGTAATCGGGCCAAGAATCGACCATTTTAACCAAAGTCGACTTTTGGTCAAAAGTCGACTTATCGTGGGTCAACGGGCTGTCGTTAAGTCAAAAATTAACTATTTTGATCAAAATTAAATTTTTGGTCGAAAGTCGACATATCGGGTCAATGAATCGTCATCGGGTCGTGGATCAACCACATTCGACCAATTCGACTAAAGTTAAATTTTTGGTCAAAAGTTGACCAGTTTGATCAATGGGTTGGTCATTGGGTTAAGCATTGACCATTTTGGCCAAAGTTGACTTTTTGGTAAGAGATTGACTTATTAGGTCAATAATGAGTAATTAGATCAAAATATGACTATTTTGTCCAAAATCGACTTTTTGGTCAAAAGTTGGCCTATTGGGTCAACTGTTGGTCATTTTGTTAAGAATCAATTATTTCACTAAAGCCGACTTTTTGGTCAAAGTCGACCTTTTGGGTCAATGGCTCGTCCATTAGAGCGTAATCGACCATTTTAACCAAACATGACTTTTTGGTCAAAAGTTGAACTATCAGTTAATGTGGGCGGTCATTAGGTCAATAATTATCAATTTCGATCAAAATTAACTTTTTGGTCAAAAGTTAACCTTTAGGTCATATGAGTCGGTCATTTGCGTCGAAGGATCGACCATTTCTACCAAAGGTGACTTTTTGGTCGCGAGATCGACTTATGGGGTCAAAATTCGGTCATTCGGTCAAAAATTGATTATTTTCGACCAAAATTGACTTTTTGGACAAAAGTCGTCTATTAAGTCAATGGGTTGGTCTTTCGAGTCAAGGATCGATCATTTCGACCAAAGTCGGCTTTTGTACAAAAGTCGACCTGTCTGGTTCGACTGGCTCGGTAATTGGGTCGTCGAAATTGATCATTTTAACTAAAGTTGACCTATTGGGTTAATGGGGTGGTCACTCGGACAAAAATTGACTATTTGGACAAAAATTGACATTTTGGTCAAAAGTTGACCTATTGTGTTAATGGGTTGGTCGTTGTGTCAAGGATTGACTATTTTGATTAAGTTAACATTTTGGTCAAAAGTAGACCTACTGGGTCAATGGATTTGTCATTGGGTCTAGGATTGACCATTTTGACCAAAGTTGACTTTTTTGTAAGAGATTGACTTATTGGGTCAATAATTGGTCATTAGGTCAAAAATTGACTATTTTGACAAAAGTTGAGTTTTTGGTTAAAAGTTGACCTATTAGGTCAATGGGTCGGTCATTAGGTGAAGGATTGTCCATTTTGACCAAAGTTGACTTTTTGGTCTAAAGTTGACCTATTAGGTCAATGGGTTGGTCATCGGTTCAAAAATTGACCATTTTGACCAAAGTCGACTTTGGATCAGATGTTGACATATTGGTTAATTTTTGTGTTCATTAGGTTAAAAATTGACTATTTTGACAAAAATTATTTTTTGGTCAAAAGTTGATCTATTTGGTCATTGAGTAAAAGATAGATCATTTTGATCATAGTTGACTTTTTCGTCAAAATTTGACTTATTGGGTCAATTGGTTGATCATTGGGTCCAGGATCGACCATTTTGACCAAAGTTGACTTTTTGGACAAAAGTTATCCTAATGGGTCAATGGGTTGGTCATTGAGTCAAGGATTGATCATTTTGACCAAAGTTAGCTTTCTGGTCAAAAGTTGACCTGTTGGTTCAATGGATTGGTCGTTGGGTCAGAAATTGATCATTTTAACCAAAGTTAACCTATCAGGTTAATGGGGTGGTGATTATGCCAAAAATTGACTATTTTGACAAAAATTGACATTTTGGTCAAAAGTTGACCTATTGTATATTAATGGGTTGATCATTGTGTCAAGGATTAACTATTTTGACTAAAGTTAACATTTTGGTCAAAAGTTGACCTATTGGGTCAATTGGTTTGTCATTGGGTCTAGGATTGACGATTTTGACCAAAGTTGACTTTTTGTAAGATATTGACTTATTGGGTCAATAATTGGTCATTAGGTCAAAAATTGACTATTTTGACTAAGATTAAATTATTGTTCAAAAGTTAACCCATTGGTCAATGGGGTGGTCACTGGTTCAAAAATTGACCATTTTGACCAAAGTTGACTTTTAGGTCAAAAGTCGACATTTTGGGTCAATGGGGTGGTCATTAGGTCAAAAATTGACTAAATTGACTATATTGACCAAAATTAACTTTTTGGTCAAAAGTTGACCTATTTTGTCAATGGGTTGGTCATTGTGTCAAGGATTGATTATTTTGACTAAAGTTCACTTTTGCTCAAAAGTTGACTTTTTGGTCAATGGCTTGGTCATTGAGTCAAGGATTGACCATTTTCACCGAAGTTAACTTTTTGGTCAGAGATTGACTTATTGGGTCAATTATTAGTCATTAGGTCAAAAATTAACTATTTTAACCAAGATTTGATTTTTTTTCAAAAGTTGACCCATTGGTTGATGGGGTGGTCATTGGGTCAGAAATTGACCATTTTGGCCAAAGTTGACTCTTTGGTCAAAAGTTGTCCTACTGGGTCAATGGGTTGGTCAGTGTGTCAAGGATTGACTATTTAAACTAGAGTTCACTTTTTGCTCAAAAGTTGACCTTTTGGGTTAACGGGTTGGACATTAGGTCAAGGAGAGACCATTTTGATCAAAGTTGACTTTTTGGACAGAGATTAACTAATTGGGTCAATAATTGGCATTTTGTCGAAAATTGACTATTTTTGTCAAAAGTTGACATATTAGGCCTATGGGTAGGTCATTGGGTCATGGATTGACCATTAGAACCAAATTGACTTTTTGGTCAAAAGTTGACCTATTTGGTCAAAGGGTTGGTCCTTAGGTCAATGATTGACCATTTTGACCAAATTTGACTTTTTGGTCAAAAGTTGACCTATTGGGTCAATGGGTTGGTCATTGGGTCAGAAATTGTCAATTTTGACCAAAATTAACTTGTTGGTCAAATGTTGACATATTGTATCAATGGGTTGGTCATTGGGTCAAGGATTGACCATTTTCACCAAAGTTGACTTTTTGGTCAGAGATTGACTTATTTGCTTAATAATTGGTCATTAGGTCAAAAAATTAAATATTTTGACTAAAATTGAATTTTTGGTCAAAAGTTGACCCATCAGGTCATTGGGCTGGTCAATGGGTTAGAAATTGACCATTTTGACTAAAGTTGACTATTTGGTCAAAAGTAGCCTATCTGGTCATCGAGGTGGTCATTAGGTCAAAAATGCAGTATATTTACCAAAATCGATGACTTAGTCAAATTCGACCTATTAAGTTATTGGGTTCATTATTGTCTCAAGGATTAACTATTTTAACTAAAGTTCACTTTTCGTCAAAAGTTAACCTATCGGGTCATTGGGTCGGGTCATCGGTCAAGGATCGCATTTCGCCAAAGTCGACTTTTGGTCGCTGATCGACTAATCGGTCAATAATCGGTCATTAGGTCAAAATTAACTATTTTGACCAAAATAGAATTTTTGGTCAAAAGTTGACCCATTAGGTCAATTGGGTAGTCATTGGCTCAGAAATTGACCATGTTGACCAAAGTTGACTTTTTGGTCAAAAGTTGACATATTAGGTCAATTGCGTGGTCATTAGGTGAAAAATTGACTATATTAACCAAAAATGATTTTTTGGTTAAAATTTGACTTATTGTGTAAATGAGTTGGTCATTATGTCAAGGATCGATCATTTCGACAAAAGTTCACTTTTCGTCAAATGTCGACATTTTGGGTCAATGGGTTGGTCATTGGGTGAAGGATTGACCATTTTGACTAAAATTGAATTTCTGGTCAGAGATTGACTTATTTGCTCAATCATTAGTCATTAGGTTAAAAAACTAACTATTTTGGCCAAAATTGAATTTTCGGTCAAAAGTTGACTACCCATCGTGTCAATCGGTCGGCTTCGGGGTCGTAATCGATCATTTTGACCAAAGTTAACTTTTTGGTCAAAAGTAGATCTATTGGTCAATGGGGTTTTTATTAAGCCAAAATCGACTATATTTACCAAAATTGACATTTGGGCCAAAAGTTGACACATTGTGTTAATGCGTTTATCATTGTCTAAAGGATTGACTATTTCGACTAAAGTTTACTTTTTGGTCAAAAGTTGACATATTAGGTCAATGGGTCAAGGATTGACCATTTTGGCCAAAGTTGACTTTTTGGTCAGAGATTGACTTATTAGGTCAATAATTGGTCATTAGGACAAAAATTAACTATTTTGACAAAAATTATATTTTTGGTCAAAAGTTGACCCAATAGGTCAATCGGGTGGTCATTGGCTCAGAAATTGACCATTTTAAATAAAGTTGACTTTTTGATAAGAGATTGACTTATTGGGTCAAAAATAGGTCATTAGGTCAAAAATTGATTATTATGACCAAAGTTGAATTTTTGGTCAAAAGTTAACCCATTAGGTTAAAAGGGTGGTCAATGGGTCAAAAAATAACCATTTTGACTAAAGTTGGCTTTTTGGTAAAAAGTTGACCAATTGGGTCAATGTGGTGCTTATTATGTCAAAAATTGACTACATTGACCAAAATTGTCTTTTTGGTCAAATGTTGACCTATTATGTCAATTGGTTAGTCATTGTGTCAAGGATCGATCATTTCGATTAAAGTTCACTTTTTGGTCAAAAGTCGACCAATCGGGTTAATGGGTCGGTCATCGGGTCAAGGATCGACCATTTTAACTAAAGTCGACTTTTTAGTCGAGATCGACTTATCGGGTCAATCATCGGTCATTATGTCAAAAATCGACTCATTTTCGTCAAAAGTTGACCTATTGGGTTTATGGGTTGGTCATTGGGTCAAGGATTGACCATCTTGGCCAAAGTTGATTTTTTGGTCACAAGTTGACCAAATGGGTATATGGGATTTTCATTAAGTGAAAGATTGACCATTTTGACAAAAGTTGACTTTTTGGTCAGAGATTGACTTATTGGGTCAAAAATTTGTTAGTAGGTTAACCTATTGGGTCAATGGGTTGTCAATGGGTCAGAAATTGACCATTTTGACCAAAGTTAACATATTGGGTCATTGGGTTGGTCATTGGGTCAAGAATTGACCATTTTTACCAAAGTTGACTTTTTAGTCAAAAGTTAACCTATTGGGTCAATGGGTTGGTCATTTGTTGACCTCATTTTCGGTGAGTCATTTCTTCTCTCTCCTGAGTACTTAGGATCTAGCCATAGGTTTTCTTATAGGACTTGAAATGGGACCCATCACTTAGAAATTGAAACACTTCTTGGCTCCCTTCAAACCCCACAAGTTTAATTGTAAACCCCTAAGCCAGTTGGAGGGTTAAAATCAAATGTGGAGGTTTAAAGGATGAGTTTCCTATGTGACTCTTTCGGCCTTAGGATTACCCCGAGTGGCCTCGGTCTCGGTGAGGGTAAGCTTGCACACACCACACTCCCACACACACACATTCCAAATCCTAAAACTACCTTTAACCAATTTGACTCCCTGACTCATGTAGGTAACTCATATGGATGAACCTTGACCCCTAGGCCCCCGGCTAAGAGGGTTAGGAACAACATATTGAGTGCCTAAAATGAGTCTTCTCATGGCTTTTGTGAGCTTAATATGGCTTCATGGCTCAACCAAAATAATTTCATGTCACTCACATTTGATCAACCTTCACTTTTCCAAAATTTCAATTTTTGACCCCTGGAACCCTAAACCCTTGGTGCCTACAAAATGCCCTTGAAATTGCCCAAAATTTGTAAAATTGCCTAAATTACTCAAAATTCCTCAAAACCAATCCTACACACTTCCCCCCACTCAAATTGACCATTCATGGCCAAATAAACCAAAAATTCCAAAAATACCCCCCAATACCCTCCAAATACCCAAAATACCTTTTTACCCAAAAATTTCAAAAATTCAAAAAATTCCTAGAAAATTCTAGAAAATCCCAAATATTCCCAATTTCATTTTGTTCAACTATACCATAAGCCTATTTTGTCAATTTGGTCCACTTTTACCAAAACCCCCAATTTGGCTTATTTTTAACCTAAGTGGACCCAATGTCCCACCAAACCACTCCAATTGACCTCAATTTTGATCCAATTCAATTATAACCTTCAATTCAATATCCCCAATATCAATTTAGACCAAACCCAAACCCAATTTCATCAACATGTGGATCCAATTTCAATTTGAAGCATAAAGCCCAATTTTGGCCGATGACCTAAACGTAGCCCAAACCAACCCAACTTAACTCCAATTAACCCCAAATCTTTTCCTAAACCTTCCTAACATCCCCACAAAAAAAAACTTACATGATTTTCCCCAAATTTGAACCCAAAATCCACCCAAACTTAACCCAAATCAAAAATCCCCAATTTGGCCTAAACCAATCATGAACCCAAATAGGCCCAAATCCCAAAATCAAAGCCCAACCAAAGTTGAAAACTCTTTGTCACACCCCCATAAATATTTTTCAACATTAATTTTACATCAAACCCAACATTGGCCCAACCTTAACCCAAGTTAGCCCAATTTGATCCACTTTGGCCTCATTACCAAAAAGCCTAAATTGAACCCAATTAAATTCAAAATCACTCGAAACTTGTTCCAAATTATTCATAGTACATTTCTAAACCAATCCCAACATTTATTTGACACTACCCCTCACCAATTTTCATCCATCAATTTATTTCAAAACCTAAAAGCCCACATCCTTAAATCATTTTAAAAGCCCATTCCAAAACCATTTCAAAGGCCCGAGACTTATTCCAAAACCCATGTGATATTGTCTCATCATGCCCATTTAATTAAAACTATCCCCTAAGTCCAAAATCTATCATTTTGATTAAACCAAAATGGCATCATGACAAATCCCATCAAAAAATCCAAAGTTTTCAAAATTCCAAATAACCCTCTTCCATGAAATTGACCAAGCAATTTCCCAAGCCAAATGGAGCCATGAAGACATGCATAAGCCACATATAAGCCATGAAAGCCACTTTCCACCTCACCATACCATTAATGGTAAGAGAAGGGAGCTCTTTCCTAACCTATGATTAAGCATTTTAACCTTACCCATGCTTCACCTAAACCCAAAATTAATCTAAATAAGCTTGGATGGGGACTCCTCCACTCAAAACCAACTCGACTCACTCCGACCCCCACAACACCCAAAGTCCCCCTTGGAGGGTGAACCATGTCCAAAAACATGACTTGACCCATTTAAACCCAAAAGAGCCACTTCCCCCATTCCATTTGAATCAATCCCTTTACACATGGCATCAGCCAATTGAACTCACAAACATCAAGCCCCGACCTCCCCGACCCACGAGGGTGACTCCGTCCCCGGCCGGACCACCACCCCGGCCGCCGGAAGCCACTCAGCCGAGAAGCCTAATTTGATTCAAAAATTCAAATTGAATCGTCCGAGTTGTCCCAACCCAAATGGCCACCACAGCTCTTCTTCTCTTCACCGGAGCGACAAATCTCACCAATTCCCCTACCGCTTCCGAAGCCCCTAACCATGGCTATTTAAACCAGCCATTCCTCTCGACCAAAAGGTCAGTGAAATCAACCTACACGTAACTTCACCAAACTCCTCGCGTAGCTTCCCTAGCCTAGAGCAACTCATCCCCACTGTCTTCCTGCACTAATTTCCACTGATTGAGCTCAATTTTGGAGCTCAATTCTCAGGCCAGAACAGGACATCCCTTGAAACTCCACAAAATCCAAATTAACTTCTCCCACACCTTCACCAGAGGTAGAGATGAAGTTCCTCAGCAAAAGCCCCCTCACCAGGCCAGCCATTGCTTCTAGAGTCCAAGGTTTGAAATCGGCCTTGGTCACTTTTGTACCTAGGCAATACCCCAGAGCCAGAGACTTCATCTGGAGCTTCCTTGGGTGCTATCGAAGGTGCCACAACTCTCTGATTGAAGTTTCACTTCTTAGAGCCAAGGTATGGATCACTTCTCCCTCCCGAGCTTCTGTGAATTCACCATTTCATTTAAATCAATTTCATAGCATGTAAACCATATGGATGTGTTCGTCTCCTCAAGACAAATCCATAGAGCATAAGAACACAAAAATCCGTTGAGAAATGAGAGAGATCTTAGGGTTTGAGTGTGGACGGCTCTCGGGACACACCAGTCGGAGACGATGATCGGCCGCTGTTGGATCGAGCGTGTATCGAATGGATGGAGCAGATCGCGTCGGATCAGAAGACTGAGCGGGACCACGTTGGGGCTTCGGAGCTGCCAAGGTTAACGCGGCGCCGTGTGGATAAGTAGGAAAATCCCTATTTTCTGAATTATTTAAATACCAAGAACTTAGAAAATCTATAACTTTTTGTAGAAAAATCACAAAAATAAAATAAAAATACCCTCTTGCTCAGTGAACAGAGGAGAATAATGTGGAAAATGAAATAAGTCATTTTGATGAATATTTTATTTTTGATTAATTATTTACTATTTTCAGTATTTAATTCTCCATGCATGCATACAATTCACCATGGTATGAGACCATGTGCTTTGGCGAGCCTCTCGTCTTCGGGGACATTCCCCGAATCTTCCAAGGCCGAAGGCCATCTCTATACAAGTTATGTATTTTTTAAGTTTATATCTCTATTTTGGAATTTTAATTCCCATAATTAAGCATGTTGTTCAATAAATTCTAGGAAAATTTGGGGAGGTATCTTAGAACTGCAGGACCCTAGGAAAAATGTATTTCGAGTTAATTCATTCAGAATAACCCTAATTGGCCTAAATACTCAAAACTGAATTTTAATTAATTTGGGTTAAACATACATCAAAATAACTTGAAAATAATTCTCCACTGGTCTTTAGGGTCAGAGGAGTCCCATATAAAAATTTTAAATCAATTGGAGGTGATTAGCCCCACTAAATGGACTAATTAATTTACATGACCAAAATTAAACTTTAAAAATTCATAACTCCAAAAATACATTTCAAAAATTCACCAAAATGGTTTTAGGGCTTCTTTGATGTCAGGGAAGTCTAAGAAAATTAAATTTTGGATTTTTCAAAAATTTTCATTTTTAATCATATTTTAATATTTTAATAGTTAAAAAATAATAAAAATCACAAAAATATTAAAAATCATAAAAATGTAATATTTTGCCTCCTAATCACTTAGGAACAAACCAAATTCTTTTCCTAAGTCTCTAGGTTAAGATATTGAATTTTAAAGGCTTAAAACAATTTTTAATATTAAAAAATGAATTTCCTTACATTTTCACTAAATTAATTCTAATAAATCAAACAAAAATTAGAAAAATATAAAATTAGTTTCTCTGAACTCCTTGAAGTCACAGAGATTTATGAAAAATATAAAATCTAATTTTCTACTTCAATTTTATTTTATAATTAATTAACACTCCAAAACTTAAATAATCATAATAAATAAAATATAATTTGAAAAATCACCAAAATTAGTCCAAGTGGTCCTTTGGTCAATAGGGAGATCCCATAATTTTCTTAAGGACATAAACCTTGGCTTGGTCATGTTGTTGATTTTCCATTGAAAATCCCAATTTTTCATTAAAATAATTATAGAAATTAAATTAATTTAAGAAAAATCACATTTTCTCCTCTAGTGTCTTAATTGACATGTGAGTGAAGTGACATAAAAATTTCATGCTCATTTAAGCTCAATTTGATGAGTTATGAAATAATTAGGCTTAAAAGGGCATAATAGTAATTAAGAATTTTAACCCCTAATTAAATCTTTAGGTTTAATCAAAATGGAGGGTAAAATATTTGATCTTAATTTTCTCTTAGATGATTGAAACTATGGGAAATAAAAGGGTAGGAACCCATTAATCATTTCTAATAATCCAAAAAAATGAAACCTTAATTAATTAAATAATTTAAATTTTGGAAGATTAATTTAAATTTAAATTATTAAAATGGGGATATAATTTAGGGAGACTATAATCACTTCAGTTAAAATCCCTTAATGAATCACTTTAGTAATATTTAGCTTGTAATTAAATTTAAAGTGATAATTGAAATTAATAAATTAAATCATTAAAAGAAAAAGAGTAACCCTTATTAAATTAAAACTTAAAACATTGAATAACTTGATAATCAAAATGAAATAAATTTAAAACATTAAAAAATTAATCTCAAAGATCACTTGAAAGCAAATCTAAAACAAACTTGAAACATCAAAATCAATCTAAAAAATAATTCATAATTAAAAAACATAAAAAATCAAACCAATTAAAAATTAACCTAAAATATTTCAATTTAAAATTAAATCATTAAAATTTAAATTGAATAATCTAAACACCTCTTTCAACCCAAATTAATCTAATTCATTGAGATCATTTAAAATATAAAGATTTAATTTAATTAAAACAACTTGAACACTATTCCAAACTTAAAATTATTAAAATTTCAAAACTAAACTAAACCACTTTAAATCATCAATTCCAATTTTAAATCATTAAAATCTTTAGTAAATTGATTTGCCCTTAAAGGCTTTCGTTATCATAACTCTTAAATGGAGTATTAAGTGAAATGTCACTTTACTCATAGGATAATCAAACATCCTAATTCACTGAGCAAGAAGCAAAATTTAACTAAATTCTTGGATGATTGTTTCACCAATACAAAAAAATTCATTTGGACTAGAAATAATCTCAAAAATATTGAAGAGATGTTTAAGATTCGTCCTAAGCACTTTCTCAATATGATGAGATGTTTTAGAAGAACAATTGAACTTAATTGTTCTTTGATCAAGAAAATCATCCTTAACAAAACACAAAAGAACCTAGATGTCATAGTGATTGACTCGTCAATAGGATTAGGACTTTGGTAGACAACCAAAACCTTCCCTTAGCTTTACTCAGGTGTTTTCTTGCAAATATATACATGCCTTAACATGTGCTTTAAGTGTAGCTTGGAATGATGGGAAGACCCTCCGTGTACGCTTTTATTTTATTGCAATTTACTTACATCGCATCGTACTTTACTTTTCTTGCATGTTAAATAAGATTGACACCCTGCATGAAAACTGAAACCTTTAGGATAGCCACAAAACTGAAACCCAAAACTAAATTAAAAGTCATAACAAGATAAAATTAACCGCCACAATATTTCAAAATATAAAACAACTCAAAATTTAATCACAAACAGAACACAAAACTATAACTATAACTAAATTAAAACGTCATGTTGGATGATTGGGAATACCTCAGATGATGTAACCTACGTGTTGCTAACGGGATTTCCTACAGTCTAAATGAAAGTGTGGAACTCATTTAGTTAAGTTTAGCGAATTCATCTGGACTAAGTGAATCTGATAAAAATAACGGTGCCGGAATGATGGAACTGTGGGATCTTAACCGGTGTTGTTATAATCAACTTTAAGATTCCTCTAATAAAACACTAAAGACATTTGGACTTTAAAACTTTTCTAAACCAAAACACTTCTTTCATCTCCTGATTTTCACTTTCTAAAACTAAACCTCTGTGACAACGACAAGGAGCTTGGAGCACGGTGGGCATCACGATCATCTTCTTCAGTAAAACTCGGGTCTACATCAGCAAAACCATTCTTAGAATTAAATAACCAAGCCATAGGATTTCGATGTAGTTTGCCTAGTGCAACATAAATCCTTAACCTTTTCTTTAGGCACTTGCATAATCATTTTATGCAAATTAAGTCCTAACCGGTCTTAGGATTTCGAGGTAGTTGTTTGGTACGACATAAACCCTCACATCTTCGAGGCTACTTGTGTGATTACATCATACAAATATAAGTCCTAATTAACTAAAATTGACAAGATTATAATATTAAACAAACTCACAAATTGAAGCCAAATAATAGGATAGTTTGGGAAGTTGCCAAGATTCTTCTTGGATCCTCATCTTCTCATACTTCTCTTCCTTTGGATTCCTAAAATTAACTATTCCAAATTTGAGTTAATCTTTATTGAAATCTCCAAATTTCAATCCTTTGGAAACCTTAAACTTTGAAATTCTTGAGAGCAAAATCCAAGATCATTATCGAGAGTTTTCTTATGTGATTCCCGTCACTTAGGATGTAATTAACTATAGGGGCTTGCCTTTATAGGTAGCTTTAAGAACCCAGGTAATATAAACCCTGTTTAATTCTTTTATATTAAACAGGGGAACTTGTCGGCTTATAAAATTGGCTCGCAGACCAAACGGATGTCACAAATCTTCTAGTTTATTTAATCGAGCCCCATCATCAAGCAAAGGTGTCTATTCTTCGGGATAGATACACGCTCAGTGTTGCGGTGCTCGTTTATATAAACTATTCGGGATGTGAGATCGGCTTAATTCATATCTTAAATTTCTTCAAATTTTAAATTATTTTTAAAATCAAATGCTACTTTGCAAATTATATATATATATATATATATATATATATATATATATTTATTTATTTAAATTAAAACCTAAAGATATGCCGACATTATCGAGTCGAAATTGACCATTTTGACCAAAGTTAACTTTTTTGTTAAAAGTTTACCTATTAGGTCAATTGGGTGGTCATTAGGTAAAAAATTGACGATTTTGACTAAAATTGCTTTTTGGTCAAAAGTTAACATATTGGATCATAGGGTCACAAATTGACCATTTTGACCAAAGTTGACTTTTTTGTCAAAAGTTGGACAATTGAGTCAATGGTTGGTCATTGGGTCAAGGATTGACCATTTTGACCAAAGTTAACTTTTTGATATAAATTGACTTATTTGGTCAATAATTGGTCATTAGGTCAAAAATTGACTATTTTGACCAAAATTGATCTTTTGGTCAAAAGTCGATCTTTTCGGTCAATGGGTTGGTCATTGGGTCAGAAATTAACCACTTTGACCAAAGTTGACTTTTTGGTCAAAAGTTCATGTATTGGGTCAATGGGGTGGTCATTAGGTCAAAAACTGACTATATTGACCCAAATTGACATTTTGGTCAAAAGTTGACCTATTGTGTTAATGAGTTTGTCATTGTCTCAAGGATTGACCATTTTGGCCAAAGTTGACTTTTTGGTCAAACGTTGACCTATTGGGTTAATTGGTTGGTTATTGGGTCAAGGATTGACCATTTTGACCAAAGTTCACTTTATGGTCAAAGATTGACTTATTGGGTCAATAATTGTTCATTATGTCAAAAATAGATTATTTTGGTTAAAAGTAAAAAATTTATCTTTTGGGTCTATGGGTTGGACATTGGGTCAAGGATTGACCATTTTGACCAAAGTTGACTTTTTGGTCAAAAGTTGACCTATTGGGTCAATGGGTTGGTCATTGGGTCAGAAATTGTCCATTTTAACTAAACATGACTTTTTAGTCAAAAGTTGACCTATTGGGTTAATGAGGTGGTCATTAGGTCAAAAATTGACAATTTTGACCAAAATTAATTATTTGGTCAAAAGTTGACCTACTGGGTCAATGGGTTGGTCATTTGGCCAAGGATTGGTCATTTTGACGAAAGTTGACTTTTTGGTCAAAAGTTGACCTATTGGGTTTGGTCATTGGGACAAAGATTGACCATTTTGACTAAAGTTGACTTTATGTTCAGAATTGACCTATTTGTTTAATGAGTTTGTTATTGGGTCAAGGATTGACCCATTTGACCAAAGTTAACTTTTTGGTTAATGGGTCAGAAATTAACCATGTTGACCAAAGCTGACCTTTTTGTCTAAAGTTCATCTATTTGATCAATGGGGTGGTCATTAAGTCAAAGATTGACTATTTTTTACCAAAATTGACTTTTTGGTCAAAAGTTGACCTATTAAGTCAATGGGTTGGTCATTAGGTCATGATTGTCCCTTTTGACCAAAGTTGTTTTTTTGGTCAAAAGTTAACCTATTGGGTCATTGGGTTGGTTATAAGGTCAGAACTTGACCATTTTAACTAAAGTTGACATTTTGGTCAAAAGTTGACTTATTGGGTCTATGTGGTGGTTGTTAGGTTAAAAATTGAATAATTGACCAAAATTCATATTTTGGTCAAAAGTTGACCCATTGGGTCAATGGGTATGGGTATTGCATTGTGCCAAGGACTGACTTCTTTGACCAAAATTCACATTTTGGTTAAAAGTTGACCCATTGGGTCAATTGGGTGGTCATTAGGTCAAAAATTAACAATATAGACCAAAAGTGACTTTGTGGTCAAAATTTTGACCTATTGAGTTAGTGGATTAGTTATTTGGTCAAGGATTGATAGTTTTGACCAAAGTTGACTTTTTGGTAAAAAGTTGACCTATTGGGTCATTGGGTAGGTCTTTGGGTAAAGGATTGACCATTTTGACTAAAGTTGACTTTTTGGTCAAAAGTTGACATATTGGGTTAATTGGTTGGTCATTGGGTCGTGGATTGTCCAATTTGACCAAAATTAACTTTTTGGGACCTATTGGGTCAATGGGTTAGTCATTAGGTCAAGGTTTGACCATTTTGACCAAAGTTGACTTTTCGGTCGAAAGTTGAGTTATTGGATCAATGGGTCGGTCATTGGGTCAGAAATTGTCCAATTTAACCAAAGTTGACTTTTGGTCAAAGGTTGATCTATTGGGTCAATGGGGTGGTCTTTAGGTCAAAAATTGGATATATTAACCAAAATTGACTTTTTGGTCAAAAGTTGACCTCTTGTGTCAATGGGATGGTCAATGTGTTAAGGATCGACTATTTTGACTAAAGTTCACCTTTTGGTCAAAAGTTGACCTTTTGGGTCAATGGTTTAGTCATTGAGTCAAGGATTGAATATTTTGACCAAAGTTGACTTTTTGGTCAGAGATTGACTTATTGGGTCAATAATTGGTCATTATGTCAAAAATTGACTATTTTGATCAATAGTTGACATTTTGGGTCTATGAGTTTGTCTTTAAGTCAAGGATGTACCATTTTGACCAAAGTTAACTTTTTGGTTAAAAGTTGACCTGTCGGTTTAATGGGTTGGTCATTGGGTCAGAAATTAACCATTTTAACCAAACTTGATGTTTTGGTCAAAAGTTGTTCTATTGGGTTAATGGGTGGTCATTATGTCAAAAATTGCCAATTTTGATCAAAATTAACTTTTTGGTCAAATGTTGATTTATTGGAACAATTGGTTGGTCATTAGGTCAATGATTGACCATTTTGCCCAAATTTGACTTTTTGGTCAAAAGTTGACCTATGGAGTAAATGGGTTAGTCATTGGGTCAAAGATTAACCATTTCAACCAAAGTTGACTTTTTGGTCAGAGATTGACTTATTTGGTTAATAATTGGTCATTTAGTCAAAAATTGATTATATTGAGCAAAATTGATTTTTTCGTCAAAAGTTGACCCATTGGGTCAGTTAGGTGGTCATTAAGTCAGAAATTAACAATATTGACCAAAGTTGACTTTTTTCAGAAGTTGGCTTATTGGGTCAATTGGCTGGTCAATTGATCAGAAATTCACCATTTTGACCAAACTTAACTTTTTTTGTCAAGTGTTGACCTATTGGGTTATTTGGGTGGTCATTAAGTAAAAGATTGACTATTTTGACCAAAATTGACTTTGTGGTCAAAAGTTGACTGTTTGGGTCAATGGGTTGGTCATTAGGTCAAAGATTGACCATTTTGACCAAATTTAAGTTTTTGGTCAAAAGTTGACCTATTCGGTCAATGTGTTGGTTATTGGGTCAAGAATTGAGCATTTTGACCAAAGTTGACTTTTTGTTCATTGGGTGAGAAATTAACTATTTTGACCAAAGTGGACTTTTTGGTCAAACGTTGAACTATTAGGTGAATGGGGTGGTTATTATGTCAAAAATTGACTACTTTGACCAAAATTGTCTTTTTGGTAAAAAGTTGAACTATTTTGTCAATGAGTTGGTCATTGGGTCAATGATTGACCATTTTGACCAAAGTTGGCTTTTTGGTCAGAGATTGATGTATAGGGTCAATAGTTTGTGATTTGGTCAAAAATTAACTATTTTGACCAAAATTGGCTTTTTGGTTAAATGTTAACCTATTCGGTCAATGGGTTCGTCATCGGGTCAAGGATTGACCATTTTGACTAAAGTTGACTTTTTGGTCGAGATTGACTTATTTGGTCGATAATTGGTGATTAGGTCGATAATTAACTATTTTGACCAAAATTGAATTTTTGGTCAAAGTTGACTGTTGAGTCGATAGAGGTGGTCATTATGTCGAAATTGATGATTTTGACCAAAATTGACTTTTGGTCGAAAAGTTGACCATGGGTCGAATGGTTGGTCTTTAAGTCAAGGATTGACTATTTTGACAAAATTTGACTTTTTAGTCAAAAGTTGACATATTGGTCAATGGATTGGTCATTGGGTCAGAAATTCACCATTTTGACAAAAGTTAACTTTTTGGTCAACAGTTGACCTATTGTGTCAATTGGTAGGTCATTAGGCCAAAAATTGACTATGTTGACCAAAATTGTTTTTTTTTGTCAAAAGTCGATTTTTTGGGTCAGTGGGTTGGTCATTGGGTCAAGGATTTACCATTTTGTCCAAAGTTGACTTTTTAGTCAAAGTTGACTTATTGGGTCAAAGGGTTTGTGATTGGGTCAAGGATTGACAATTATGAGCAAATTTGACTTTTTTGTCAGAGATTGACTTATTGGGTTAATAGTTTGTCATTAGGTCAAAAACTGACTATTTAGACCAAAATTGACTTTTTGTTAAAAAGTTGACCTATTGGGTAAATTAGTTGGTCATTGAGTCAAGAATTGACCATTTTGACCATAGTTGACTTTTTGGTCAAAAGATGACCTATTAGGTCAATGAGTTAGTCATTGGGTCAAAAATTGACCATTTTGACTAAAGATGACTTTTTGGTCAAAAATTGACCTATTTGTTTAATTGGTGGTCATTAAGTCAAAATTTGACTATTTTGACTAAAATTGACTTTTTTGTCAAAAGTTGACCTATTGGGTCAATGGGTTGGTCATTGGGTCAAAAATTGACCATATTGACCAAAGTTGACTTTTTAGTTAAAAGTTAACATATTGGGTCAATGGGTTGGTCATTGGGTCAAGGATTGACCATTTTGACCAAAGTTTACTTTTTAGTCAGAGATTGACTTGTTGGGTCAATAATTGGTCATTAGGTAAAATGTTGACTTTTTTGACCAAAATTATTTTTTTGGTCAAAAGTTGACCAATTGAATTAACGGAGTGGTCAATGGGTTAGAAATTGACCATTAGGTCAATGGGCTGGTCATTAGGTCAAAAATTGACTATTTTGACCAAAATTGACTTTTTGGTAAAACGTTGACATTTTGGGTCAATGTGTTGGTCATTGGGTCAAGGATTGTCCATTTTGACCAAAGCTGATTTTTTGGTCAAAAGTTGATCAATTGGGTCAATGGGTTGGCCATTGGGTTAAGGATTGACCATTTTGACCAAAGTTGACATATTGGATCAATAAGTTGTTCATTGGGTCATAAATTGACCATTTTGACCAAAGTTAACTTTTTGGTCAAAAGTTGACCTATTGAGTCAATTGAGAGGTCATTTGGTCAAAAAATGACTATTTAGACCAAAATTGCTTTTGGTTCAAAAGTTGACATATTGGATCATTGGGTAACAGATTGACCAATTATACCAAAGTTGAATTTTCGGTCAAAAGTTGACCTATTGGGTCAATTGGTTGGGTCATTGGGTCAAGGATTGACCATTCTTACCATAGTTGACTTTTTTGTCAGAAGTTGAACTATTGAGTCAATAGGTTGGTCATTGGGTCAAGGATTGACCATTTTGGCCGAAGTTGACTTTTTGGTCAGAGATTGACTTATTGGATTCGATAATTGGTCATTAGTCACAAATCGACTATCTTGACCAAAATTGAATCTTGACCAAAATTGAATTTTTGGTCAAGAGTTGACCGATTAGGTCAATGAGGTGCTCATTGGGTAAGAATTTGACAAGTTTGACTAAAGTTGACTTTTTGGTCAAAAGGTGACCTATAAGGTCAATGGGGTGGTCATTAGGTCAAAAATAGACTATATTGACCAAAATTGATTTTTTTATCAAAAGTTGACATATTGTATCAATGAGTTGGTCATTGTATCAAGGATTGACAATATTGACTAAAGTTCTCTTTTTGGTCAAAAAGTTAACAAATTGGAGTCGATGGGTTGTCATTAGGTCGAGGATTGATCCTTTTGACCGAAGTTGACTTTTTGGTCGAGATTCACTTATTGGGTCGATAATTGGTCATTATGTCGAAATCGATTATTTTGGTCGAAAAGTTGACCTATTGGGTCAATGGGTTGGTCATTGGGTCAAGGATTGACCATTTTGACCTAAGTTGACTTTTTGGTCAAAAGTTGACTTATTGGATTAATAGGGTGGTCATTGGGTCAAAGATTGACCATTTTGACCAAAGTTGACATTTTGGTCAAAAGATGACCTATTGGATCAATGGGATGGTCATTGGGTCAAGGATAGACCATTTTGACCAAAGTTGACTTTTTGGTCAAAAATTGACCTATTGGGTCAATGAATTGGTCATTAGGTCAAAAATTGACCATTTTAACCAAACATGACTTTTTGGTCAAAAGTTGACCTATTGGGTTAATGGGGTGGTCATTGGTAGAAAATTGACAATTTTGACACAAATTAACTTTTTGGTCAAAAGTTGACCTATTGGGTCAATGAGTTAGTCATTGGCTCAAGGATTGACCATGTTAACCAAAATTAACTTTTTGGTAAAAAGTTGACCTATTGGGTCATGGATTGACCATTTTGACAAAAGTTTACTTTTTGGTCAAAAGTTGACCTATTGGGTCAATTGGTTGGTCATTGAGTCGAGGATTGACGAAAGTTGACTTTTTGGTCAAAAGTTGACCTATTGGGTTAATGGGTTGGTCATTGGGTCATAGGTTGACCATTTTAACCAAAGTTGACTTTTTGGTCAAAATTTGACCTATTGGGTCAATGGGTTGGTCATTGGGTAAGAAATTGATCATTTTGATCAAAGTTGTCTTTTTGGTCAAATGTTGACATATTGGGTAATTTTGGTGGTTAATAATTGGTCATTATGTAAAAAATTGATAATTTTGGTCAAAATTTGACATATTGGGTCTATGGGTAGGTCATTGGGTCAGGGATTGACTATTATGACCAAAATTGACTTTTTGGTCAAAAGCTGACCTATTTGGTCAAAGGGTTGGTCATTAAGTCAATGATTGATCATTTTGACAAAATTTGACTTTTTGGTCAAAAGTTGACCTTTTGGGTCAATGGGTTGGTCATTGGGTCAGAATTGACAATTTTGACCAAAATTAACTTGTTGGTTAAAAGTTGACTTATTGGATCAATGGGTTGGTCATTGGGTGAAGGATTGACCATTTTGACCAAAGTTGACTTTTTGGTCAAAAGTTGACCTGTTGGGTCAATGGGTAAGTCATTGGGTCAAAGATTAACCATTTCGACCAAAGATGATATTTTTGTCAGAGATTGACTTATTAGGTCAATAATTTGTCATTCGGTCAAAACTTGATTATTTTGACCAAAATTGAATTTTTGGTCAAAGGTTAACCCATTGGGTTAATTGGGGGGTCATTATGTCAGAAATTGACCAAAGTTGACGTTTTGTCAAAAGTTGACCCATTCTGTCATTGAGTAAGAAATTGACCATTTTGACCAAACTTGACTTTTTTGTAAAAAGTTAACCTATTAGGTCAAAGGGTTGATCATTAGGTAAAAAATTAACTATTTTGACCAAAATTGACTTTTTCGTCAAAAGTTGACATATTGGGTCACTGGGTTGGTCATTGGGTCATGGATTGACCATTTTGACCAAAGTTGACTTTTTAGTTAAAAGTTGACCTATTGGTTTAATGAGTTGCTTATTGGGTCAAGGATTGAACCTTTTGACCAAAGTTGACTTTTTGGTCATTGGGTCATAAATTAACCATGTTGACCAAAGCTGATTTTTTTGTCAAAAGTTCATCTATTTGGTTAAAGGGGTGGTCATTATGTCAAAAATTGACTATTTTGACCAAAATTGACTTTTTGGTCAAAAGTTGATCTATTTAGTCAATGGGTTGGTCATTAGGTTAAGGATTAACCATTTTGACCAAAGTTGACATTTTGGTCAATAGTTGACCTATTAGGTCAAAGATTGACCATTTCGACAAAGTTGACTTTTTGACCAAAGATTGACTTATCAATAATTGGTCATTCGATCAAAAAATTGATTATTTTGACTAAAATTCAATTTTTCGTCAAAGGATGACCCATTAGGTCAATTGGGTGGTCATTAAATCACAAATTGACAATTTTGACCAAAGTTGACTTTCTGTCAAAAGTTGACCGATTGGGTCCATGGGTTGGTCAATGGATTAGAAATTCAACATTTTCACCAAACTTGACTTTTCTGTCAAAAGTTGACCTATTGGGTCAATGGGGTGGTCATTTGGTAAAAAATTCACTTTTTGGTCAAAAGTTGACCTATTGGGTTAATCGGTTGGTCATTAGGTCGAGGATTGACCATTTTGATAAATTTGACTTTTTGGTCGAAAGTTGACTATTGGTTTAATCTGTAGTTATTGGGTCGAAATTGACCATTTTGACCAAAGTTGACTTTTTGGTCATTGGGTGAAATTAACTATTTTGGCTAAAGTTGACTTTTTAGTCTTTTGGTGAGAAATTAACTATTTTGACGAAGTTGACTTCCTTGTCGAAAGTTGATCTGGTCAATCAATGAGGTGAATCATTTGGTCAAAAATTGACCATTTTAACCAAGACTACCTTTTTGGTCAAAGTTGACCTATTTGGTCAATGAGTTGGTCATTTGGTCAACGATGGACCATTTTGACCAAAGTTGACTTTTTGGTCAGAGATTGACTTATTGGGTCAATAATTGGTAATTAGGTCAAATATTGACTATTTTTTACCAAAATTGGCTTTTTTAGTCAAAAGTTGACCTACTAGGTCAATGGGATGATCATTGAGTCAAGGATTGACTATTTTTACCAAAGTTAACTTTTTGGTTAAAAGTTGACCTTGGGTCAATTAGTTGGTCATTGGGTCAGAAATTGACCATTTTGAACAAAGTTAACTTTTCTGTCAAACATTGACCTATTGGGTAAATGTATGTGTTTGTCATTGGGTCAAGGATTGACCATTATGGCCAAATTTGACGTTTTGGTCAGAGATTGACTTATTGGGACAATAATTGGTCATTAGGTCAAAAATTAACTATTTCGACCAAAATTAACTTTTATTCAAAAGTTGATCTATTGGGTCAATGAGTTGGTTATTTGGCAAAAGTTGACTTTTTGGACAAAAGTTCACCTATTGGGTCAACGGTTAGGTCATTGGGTTAAAAATTGACAATATTGACCAAAGTTGACTTTTTAGTTAAAAGTTAACCTATTGGGTCAATGGGTTGGTCATTAGGTCAAGGATTGACCATTTTGATCAAAGTTTACTTTTTGGTCAGAGATTGACTTATTGGGTCAACAATTGGTCATTAGGTAAAAAATTAACTATTTTGACCAAAATTGAATTTTTGTTCAAAAGTCGACCCATTGAGCCAATGGGGTGGTCACTATGTCAAAAATGGACCATTTTGACCAAATTTAACTTTTTAGTCAAAAGTTGACCTATTGGGTCAATGAAGTGGTCATTTGGTCAAAAATTGACAATTTTGACCAAAATTGATTTTTTGGCAAAAAGTTGACCAATTGTGTCAATGGGTTGGTCATTAGGTCAATGATTGACCACTCTGACCAAAGTTGACTATTTGGACAAAAGTTGACCTATTGGGTCAATGCTTTGTCATTGGGTCGAGGATTGACCATTATGATCAAATTTGACTTTTGGTTAGAGATTGACTTATTGGGTCAATAATTGGTCATTAGGTCAAAAATTAACTATTTTGACCAAAATTGACTTTTTGTTCAAAAGTTGACCTATTGGGTCATTGAGTTGGTCATTTGGTGAAGAATTGACAATTTTGACCAAAGTTAACTTTTGGTCAAAAGTTGACCTATTGGGCCAATGGTTTGGTAATTAGGTCAAAAATTGACCATTTTGACCAAAGTTGACTTTTTGGTTAAAAGTTGACCTATTGGGTCAATGGGTTGGTCATTGGGTCAAGGATGGACAATTTTGACCAAAACTTACTTTTTGGTCAGAGATTGACTTATTGGGCAAACATTAGTCATTGATAAAAAATTGACTATTTTGACCAAAATTGATTTTTTTGTCAAAAATTGACACATTGGCTTAACGGGGTGGTCATTGAGTCAGAAATTGTCCATTTTGAACAAGTTGACATTCGGTCAAAAGTTGACTTATTGGGTCAATAAGGTGGTAATTTGGCAAAAAATTGATAATTTTGACGAAGTTGACTTTTTTGTCGAAAGTTGACATATTAGGTCAATGGGCTTATCATTAGATCAAGGATTGACCATTATGACCAAATTTGATTTTTTTGTCAAAAGTTGACCTATTGGATCAATCACTAGGTCATTGGGTCATGGATTGACCATTTTGACCAAAGTTGACTTTTTGGTAAGAGATTAATTTATTAGGTCAATAATTGGTCATTAGGTCAAAAATTGACTATTTTGACCAAAATTGGCCTTTTGGACAAAAGTTGACCTATTGGATCAATGTGTTGGTCATTGGGCCAAAAATTGACCATTTTGACCAAAGTTGACTTTTGACCTATTAGGTCAATGGGTTAATCATTGGGTATGAAGTTGACCATTTTGACCAAAGATAACCCTTTGGTCAAAAGTTGATCTATTAGGTCAATTAGGTGGTCATTAGGTCAAAAATTGATTACTTTGACCAAAATTGCTTTTTAGTGAAAAGTTAAAATATTGGGTCATTTAGCCACGAATTGACCATTTTTACCAAAGTTGACTTTTGGGTTAAAAGTTGACCTATTGGGTCAATTGGTTGGTCATTGGGTCAAGGATTGATCATTTTGACCAAAGTTGACTTTTTGGTCAGAGATTGACTTATTTGGTCAATAATTGGTCACTATGTTAAAAATTGACTATTTTGGTCAAAAGTTGACCTATTTAGTCTATGGGTTGGTCATTGGGTCAAGGATTGACAATTCCGACAAAAGTTAATTTTTTGGTCACAAGTTGACCAAATGGGTCAATGGGTTGGTCATTGAGTCGAGGACTGACTATTTTGACAAAAGTTGACTTTTTGGTCAGAGATTGACTTATTGGGTCAATAATTGGACAGTAGGTCAAAAATTGACTATTTTGACAAAAATTAAATCTTTGGTCAAAAGTTGATCTATTGGGTCAAAGGGTTGGACTTTTGGTCAAGAATTAACTATTTTGACCAAAGTTAAATTTTTGGTCAAAGTTGCCCTATTGGGTCAATGGGTTGGTCATTGGGTCAGAAATTGCCCATTTTGACCAAAGTTAAGATATTGGGTCGATGGGTTGGTCATTGGGTCATATATTGTTCATTTTTACTAAAGTTGACTTTTTGGTAAAAAGTTGACCTATTGGGTCAATGGGTTATTCATTGGGTCAGAAATTGACCATTTTGACCAAAGTTAACTTTTTGGTAAGTTGACCTATTAAGTTAATTGGGTGGTCATTTGGTAAGAAATTGACTATTTTGACCAAAATATCTTTCTGGTCAAAAGTTGACATATTGGGTCATAGGGTCACGGATTGACCATTTTGACCAAAGTTGGCTTTTTTTCAAAAGTTGACCTATTGAGTCGATGGGTTGGTCATTGGGTAAGGATTGACCATTTTAACCAAAGTTGACTTTTTGGTCATAGATTGACTTATTTGGTCAATAATTGGTCATTAGGTCAAAAATTGACTATTTTGATCAAAATTGAATTTTTGGTCAAAAGTTGACCCATTAGGTCAATGGGGTGGTCATTAGGTCAGAAATTGACCATTTTGACCAAAGTTGAGTTTTTGGTCAAAAGTTGACGTATTTTGTCAATGGGGTGGTCATTTGGTCAAAAATTGACTATATTGACCAAATATGACATTTTTGTCAAAAGTTGACCTGGTCGTTGTCTCAAGGATTGACTATTTTGACAAAAGCTCACTTTTTGGTCAAAAGTTGACCTTTTCGGTCAATGGATTGGCCATGGGTCGAGGATTGTCCTTTTTGACCAAAGTTAACTTTTTTTCAGAGATTGACTTATTGGGTCAACAATTGGTCATTATGTTAAAAATTGATGATTTTGGTCATAAGTTGATCTATTGGGTCTATGGGTTGGTCCTTGGGTCAAGGATTGACCATTTTGACCAAAGTTGATTTTTTGGTCAAAAGTTGGCCTATTAGGTCAATGAGTTGGACATTGGGTCAGAAATTGACCATTTTAACCAAACATGACTTTTGGGTCAAAAGTTGACCTATTGTGTTAATGGGGTGGTCATTAGGTCAAAAATTGACAATTTTGACCAAAATTAATTTTTTGGTCAAAAGTTGACCTATTTGGTTAATGGGGTGGTCATTAGGTCAAAAATTGACAATTTTGGCCAAAAATAACTTTTTGGTCAAAAGTTGACCTATTGGGTAAATGGGTTGGTCATTGGGTCAAGCATTTACCATTTTGACGAAAGTTGACTTTTTGGTCAAAAGTTTACCTATTGGGTTTGGTCGTTAGGTCAAAGATTCACCATTTCGACCAAAGTTAACTTTTTAGTCAAAGTTAACCTATTTGTTTAATAAGTTGTTTATCGTATCAGGGATTGACCATTTTGACCAAAATTCACATTTTGGTCAAAAGTTGACCCATTGCGTCATAGGAAGGTCATTAGGTCAAAAACTGACTATTTTGACCAAAATTGACTTTTTGGTCAAAAGTTGACCTATTCGGTCAATGGGTTGGTTATTTGGTCAAGGATTGACCGTTTTGACCAAAGTTGACTTTTTGGTTAAAAGTTGACCTATTAGGTCAATGGTAGGTCATTGGGTCAAGGATTGACCATTCTGACTAAAGTTGACTTTTTGGTCAAATTGATCTATTAGGTTAATTGGTTGGTCATTGGGTCGAGGACTTACTATTTTGACCGAAGTTGACTTTTTGGTCAAAAGTTGAACTATTGGGTCAATCGGTTGGTGATTCGGTCAAGGATTGACCATTTTGACCAAAGTTGACTTTTTGGTCAAAAGTTGACCTTTTTGATCAATGGGCTAGTGATTAGGTCAGAAATTGTTCATTTTGACCAAAGTTAACTTTTGGTCAAAAGTTGACCTAATGTGTCAATGGGGTGGTCATTAGGTCAAAATTTGATTATATTGACTAAAATTGACTTTTTGGTCAAAAGTGGACATGTTGTATCATTGGGTTGGTCATTGTGTCAAGGATTGACTATTTAGACAAAAGTTCACTTTTTGGTCACAAGTTTACCTATTGGGTCAATGGGTTGGTCATTAGGTCAAGGAATGATCCTTTTGACCAAAGTTGACTTTTTTGTCAGAGATTGACTTATTGGGTCAATGATTGGTCATTATGTCAAAAATTGACTATTTTGGTAAAAAGTTGACATATTGGGTCAATGGGTTTGTAGTTGGGTCAAGGAATTACCATTTTGACCAAAGTTGACATTTTAGTCAAAAGTTGATTTATCGGGTTAAAGGGTGGTCATTGGGTCAAAAATTGACCATTTTAACCAAACTTGATGTTTTGGTCAAAAGTTGTCCTATTGGGTTAATGGGGTGGTCATTAGGTCAAAAATTGACAATTTTGATCAAAATTAATTTTTTAGTCAAAAGTTGACTTATTGGGTCGATGGGTTCGTCATTGGGACGAGGATTTATCATTTTGACCCGAAGTTGACTTTTTGGTCAAAAGTTGACCTAATGGGTCAACGGGTTAGTCATTGGATCAAAGAATGACCATTTCGACCAAAGTTGAATTTTTTAGTCAAAGATTACTTATTGGTTCAATAATTGGTCATTCGGTTAAAAATTTATTATTTTGACCAAAATTGAATTTTCGTCAAAAGTTGGCCCATTGGGTTAATAAGGTGGTCAATAAGTCACAAATTGACAATTTTGACCAAAGTTAACTTTTTTGTCAAATCCTGACATATTGGGTCAATGGGTTGGTCATTGGATCAGAAATTCAACATTTTCACCAAACTTGACTTTTTGACAAAAGTTGACCTATTGGGTCAATAGGGTGGTCATTAGGTCAAAAATGACTTTTTGGTGAAAAGTTGACCTATTGGGTAAGTCGGTTGGCCATTAGGTCAAGGATTTACCCTTTTGACCAAATTTGACTTTTTGGTAAAAAGTTGACCTATTGGGTCAATGGGTTGTTCATTGGGTCACAAATTGACCATTTGGACCGAAGTTTACTTTTTGGTCAAAAGTTGACCTATTGGGTCAATGGGTTTGTCATTGGGTCAAGGATTGGCCATCATGACGAAAGTTGACTTTTTGGTTAAAATTTGACCTTTTGGGTCAATGGGTTGGTCATTGGGTCAAGGATTGACTATTTTGACTAAAGTTTACTTTTTGGTTAGAGATTTACTTATTGGGTCAATAATTGCTCATTAGGTAAAAAATTGACTATTTTGACCAAAATAGAGTTTTTGGTCAAAAGTTGACTCATTGAGTCAATGGGGTGGTCAATGTGTCAAAAATGGACCATTTTGACCAAATTTAACTTTTTGGTCAAAATTTGACCAATTAAGTCAATGAGGTGGTCATTAGGTCCAAAATTGACCATTTTGACCAAATTTGAGTTTTTGGTCAAATGTTGACTTATTAGGTAAATGGGTTAGTCATTAGATTAGAAATTGATGTATTTTTATTCAAAGTTCGCATTTTGGTTAAAAGTTGATCTATTGGAGACGATGGGTTTGTCATTGAGTGAAAGTTGATCGTTTTGACGAAAGTTAACTTTTAGTTTGAGATTAGCAATGGACCGATAATTGGTGATTGGTCGAAGATTGATTTATTTATGATTAAAGTTGAATTTTTGGTCAAAAGATATTACTGAGTCGATGGGGTGGTCATCGGGTCAGAATTTGACCATTTTGACCAAATTTGACTTTTTGGTCAAAAGTTGACCTATTGGGTTAATGTGGTAGTCATAAGGTCAAAAATTTACTATATTGACCAAATTTTACTTTTTGGTCAAAAGTTGATCAATTATGTCAATGGGTTAGTCATTGTGTTAAGGATTGGCTATTTTGACTAAAATTTACATTTTAGTCAAAAGTTGACCAATTGGGTCAATGGGTTGGTCATTGGGTCAAGAATTGACCATTTTGACCAAAGTTGACTTTTTGTTCATAGATTAACTTATTGGGTCAATAGTTAGTCATTATGTCAAAAAATTCTTATTTTGGTGAAAGTTGACTATTGGATCATGGGTTGGTCATTGGGTCAAAGAGTGACCATTTTGACCAAAGTTGATTTTTGGTCACAAGTTGACGAATGGGTATATGGGTTAGTCATTGAGTCAAGGATTAATCATTTTGACCAAAGTTTATTTTTTAGTCGAAAAGTTGACTTAGTGGGTCGATGGGTTGGTCATTGGGTTAAGGAGTGACTCTTTTTGACCAAAGTTGACTTTTTGGTAAGAGATTGACTTATTGGATTGATAATTGGTGATTGATGTCGAAAGTTGACTATTTTGACGAAAGTTGAATTTTTGGTCGAAAGTTGACCCATTAGGTCATTGGTTTGGTCATTAGGTCGAGAATTTACCATTTTGACCAAAGTTGACTTTTTGGTCAAAAGTTGACCTATTAGGTCAATGGGGTGGTCATTAGGTCAAAATTTGACTATATTGACCAAAATTGACTTTTTGGTCAAAAGTTGACCTGCTGTGTCAAAGTGTTGGTCATACTGTCAAGGATTGACTATTTAGAAAAAAGTTCACTTTTTGGTAAAAAGTTTACCTATTGGGTCAATGGGTTGGTCATTGGGTTAAGGAATGATAATTTTGACCAAAGTTGACTTTTTTGTCAGAGATTGAGTTATTGGGTCAATGATTGGTCATTTTGTCAAAAGTTGAATATTTTGGTCAAAGGTTAGCCTGATGGGTCCATGACATTATCATTAGGTCAGGATTTAACATTTTGACCAAAGTTGACTATTTGGTCAAAATTGACTTATCGGGTTATTGGGTTGGTCGTTGGGTCAGAAATTGATCATTTTAACCAAACTTAATATTTTTGTTAGAATTTGTCTTATAGCGTTAATGGTGTGGTCATTAGGTCAAAATTTAATAATTTTGATTAAAATTAACTTTTTGGTCAAAAGTTGACCTATTGGGTCAATGTGTTGATTGACCATTTTGACCAAAGTTGACATTTTGGTGAAAAGTTTACCTTTTGGGTCAACGGGTTAGTAATTGGGTTAAAGATTGACCACTTCGACCAAAGATAATTTTTTGGTCAGAGATTGACTTATTGGGTTAATAATTTGTCATTCGGTTAAAATTAATTATTTTGGCCAAAATTTAATTTTTCGTCAAAAGTTGACCTATTGGGTCAATGGGTTGGTCATTGGATCAGAAATTTAGCATTTTGACCAAACTTAACTTTTTTGCCAAAAGTTGACTAATTGGGTCAATGGGGCGGTCATTAGGTAAAAAATTGAGTTTTTGGTCAAAAGTTGACCTATCGGGTTAATCGGGTTGGACATTATGTCGAAGTTGACCATTTTGACTAAATTTGACTTTTTGGTCGAAAGTTGACTGCTGGGTCGATGTGTTGGTTATTGGGTCGAATTGACCATTTTGACGAAGTTAACTTTTTGAGTCGTTGGGTGAGAAAGTTAGCTATTTTGGTTAGTGGTTGGCTTTTTGGCCATTGGGTGAGAAATTAACTATTTTGACCAAATTAGACTTTTTGGTCAAAAGTTAACCTATTGGATCAACGTGGTGGTCTTTTGGTAAAAAATTGATTATTTTGACCAAAACTATCTTTTTGGTCAAAAGTTCACCTATTTGGTCAATGGGTTGATCATTGGGTATATGATTGACCATTTTGACCAACGTTGACTTTTTGGTCAGAGATTGACTTATTGGGTCCATAATTGGTAGATAAGACAAAAATTGACTTTTTGACCAAAATTTGCTTTTTGGTCAAAAGTTAACCTATTGGGTCAATGGGTTGGTCATTGGGTTAATGATTGACCATTTTGACCAAAGTTGACTTTTTAGTCGAATAGTTAAGTTATTGGGTCGATGGGTTAGTCGATTAGGTCGAAAATTAACCATTTTGACCAAAGTTTACATATTAGTCGAAAGTTGACCTATTGAGGTCGATGGGTTTGTAATTGGGTCGAGGATTGACCATTATGACCAAATTTAACTTTTTGGTCGAAGATTGACTTATTGGGTTAATAATTGGTCATTAGGTAAAAAATTAACTATTTTGACCAAAATTGACTTTTTATTCAAAAGTTAACATATTGGGTCAATGAGTTGGCCATTGGGTCAAGAATTGACCATTTTGACCGAAGTTGACATTTTGGTCAAAAGTTGACCTCTTGAGTCAATAGTTTGGTAATTGAGTCAAAAATTGACCATTTTGACTAAAGTTGACTTCTTGGTTAAAAGTTGACCTATTGGGTCAATGGGTTGGTCATTGGGTCAAGGTTTGACCATTTTAACCAAAGTTTGCTTTTTGGTCAGAGACTGACTCATTGGGTCAATAATTGGTCATTAGGTCAAAAATTAACTATTTTGACCAAAATAGAATTTTTTGTCAAAAGTTGAGCCATTGAGTAATTGGGGTTGGTCATTGTGTCGAAAGTGGATCATTTTGACCGAATATAACTTTTGATCAAAAAGTTGACTATTAGATTGATGAGGTGGTCATTAGTTCAAAAAATTGACAATTTTTACCAAAATTGACTTTTTGGTCAAAAGCTGACTTATTGGGTCAATGTGTTGGTAATTAGGCCAACGATTGACCATTTTGACCAAATTTGACTTTTTGGCCAAAAGTTCACCTATTGGGTCAATATGTTGGTCATTGGGTCAGAAATTGACCATTTTGATCAAAGTTGACTTTTTGGTCAAAAGTTGACCTATTAGGTCAATGGATTTTTCACTGGGTAAAGGATTGACCATTATGACCAAATTTGATTTTTGGTTAGAGATTGACTTATTGGGTTAAAAATTGGTCATTAGGTCAAAAATTACTTATTTTGACCAAAATTGACTTTTTGTTCAAAAGTTGACCTCTTGGGTCTATGAGTTGGTCAATGGGTCAGGAATTGACCATTTTGACCTAAGTTGACTTTTTGGTCAAAAGTTGACTTATTGGGTCAATGGTTTGGTCATTGGGTAAAAAATTAACCATTTTGACCAAAGTTGACTTTTTGGTTAAAAGTTGACCTATTGGGTCAGTAGGTTAGTCATTGGGTCAAAGATTGACCATTTTTAACAAAGTTTACTTTTTGGTCAGAGATTGATTTATTAGGTCAAAAATTATTCATTAAGTCAAAAATTGACTATAATGACCAAAATTGAATTTTTTTTGTTCAAAAGTCGACCTATTGGGTCAATGAGTTGGTCATTGGGTCAAGAATTGACCATTTTGACCAAAGTTGACTTTTTGGTCAAAAGTTGATATATTGGGTCAATGGTTTGGTCATTAGGTCAAAAATTGACCATTTTGACCAAAGTTGATTTTTGGTTAAAAGTTGACCTATTGGGTAAATGGGTTGGTCAGTGAGTCGAGGATTGATCATTTCGACCAAAGTTCGTTTTGGTCGGAGATTGACTTATTGGGTTGATAATTGGTCATTAGGTGTAAAATTGAGTTATTTTAACCAAAATAGAATTTTTGTCGAAATTTGATCCATTGAGTCAATAGGTTGGTCATTGTGTCAAAAATGGACCATTTTGACCAAATTTAACTTTTTGATCAAAAGTTGACGTATTGGGTCATTGAGATGGTCATTAGGTCAAAAATTGACAACTTTGACCAAAATTGACTTTTTGGTCATAAGTTGAACTATTGGGTCAATGGGTTGGTCATTAGATCAATGATTGACCATTTTGACCAAATTTAACATTTTAGCCAAAAGTTGACCTATTGGGTTAATGGTTGACAATTTAGACCAAAGTTGACTTTTGGTTAAAAGTTGACATATTAGGTCAATGGATTTGTCAATGGGTCAAGGATTGATCATTATGACCAAATTTGACTTTTGGTTAAAGATTGACTTATTGGATTAATAATTGGTCATTACGTCAAAAATTAGTATTTTGACCAAAATTGACGTTTTGGTGAAAAGTTGGCCTATTGGGTCGATGGGTTGGTCATTAGGTCAAGAATTGACCATTTTGACGAAAGTTGGCTTTTTGGTCGAAAGTTGACTATTAGGTCGATATTGTTGGTCATTGGGTAGAAAATTGACCATTTTGACCAAAGTATAACTTTTTGGTTAAAAGTTGACCTATTGGGTCGATGGGTTGGTCATTAGGTCAAGTTCATCATTTTGACCAAAGTTTACTTTTTGGTGAGATTGACTTATTGGGTCAATAATTAGTCATTAGGTCAAAAATTGACTATTTTGAACAAAATTAAATTTTTGGTCAAAAGTTGACCCATTGACTTAATGGGGTGGTCATTGGGTTAGAACTTGACCATTTTGAACAAAGTTGACTTTCAGTCAAAAGTTGACTTATTGGCTCATTGCGGTGGTCATTAGGCCAAAAATTGACTATTTTGACCAAAATTGACTTTTTGGTCAAAAGTTGACATATTAGGTCAATGGGTTGGTTATTGGGTCAAGGATTGACCATTTTGACCAAAGTTGACTTTTAGTCGAATAGTTGACTAATTGGATTGATGGGTTGGTCATTAGAGTCGAGGATTGACCATTTCGACCAAAGTTGACTTTTTGATAAGAGATTGACTTATTGGGTCAATAATTGGTCATTAAGTCAAAATTTGACTATTTTGACCAAAGTTGAATTTTTGGTCAAAAGTTAACCCATTAGATCAAAAGGGTGGTTATTGGGTCAAAAATTGATCATTTTGACCAAAGTTGACTTTGTGGTCAAAAGTTGACCTATTGGGTTAATGTGGTGGTCATTAGGTCAAAAATTGACTACATTGACCAAAATTGAGTTTTTGGTCAAAAGTTGACATATTATGTCAATTGGTTGGTCATTGTGTCAAGGATTGACTATTTTGACTAAAGTTCACTTTTTGGTTAAAAGTTGACCAATTGGGTTAATAGGTTGGTCATTGGGTCAAGGATTGACTATTTTGTTCAAAGTTGACTTTTTAGTCAGAGATTAACTTATTGGGTCATTAATTGGTCATTATGTCAAAAATTGACTATTTTGGTCAAAAGTTGACCTATTGGGTCAATGGGTTGGTCATAGGGTCAAGGATTGACTATTTTGGCCAAAGTTGATTTTTTGGTCATAAGTTGACCAAATGGGTATATGGGTTTGTCATCGAGTCAAGGATTGACCATTTCGACAAAAGTTGACTTTTTGGTCAAAGATTGACTTATTGGGTCAATAATTGGTCAGTAGGTTGACCTATTGGGTCAAAGGGTTTGTCTTTGGGTTAGAAATTTACCATTTTGACTAAAGTTAACATATTGGGTCAATGGGTTGGTCATTGAATCAAGAATTGACCATTTTTACCAAAGTTGACTTTTTTGTCAAAAGTTAATCTATTGGGTTAATGGGTTGGTCATTGGGTCAGAAATTCACCATTTTGACCAAAGTTAGACTTTTGGTCAAAAATTTACCTGTTTGGTCAATTGGGTAGTCATTAGGTAAAAAATTGACTTTTTTTACTGAAATTACTTTTTGTTCGAAAGTTAAAATATTGGATCATAGAGTCACGGATTGACCATTTTGACCAAAGTTGACCTATTGGGTCAATGGGTTCGTCATTGGGTCAAAGATTGACCATTTTGACCAATGTTGACTTTCGGTAATAGATTGACTTATTGGGTCAATAATTGGTCATTAGATCAAAAATTAACTATTTTGACTAAAATTGTTTTTTGATCAAAAGTCGTTCATTTGGATCAACGGGTTGGTCATTGGGTCACAAATTAACCATTTTGACTAAAGTTCACTTTCAAAGTTCAATTTTTTGTCAAAAGTTCACGTATTGGGTCAATGGGGTGGTCATTAGGTCAAAAATTTACTATATTGACCAAAATAGACATTTTGGTCAAAAGTTGACCTATTGTGTTAATGGGTTTGTCATTGTCTCAAGGATTGACTATTTTGACTAAAGTTTACTTTTTGGTCAAAAGTTGACCTAGTAGGTCAATGGGTTGGTTTTTGGGTCAAGGATTGACCATTTTGACCAAAGTTGACTTTGTGGTCTAGGATTGACTTGTTTTGTCAATAATTGGTCATTATGTCAAAAATTGATTATTTTGGTCAAAAGTTGATCTATTGGGTCTACGGGTTGGTCATTAGGTAAAGGATTTACCATTTTGACCAAAGTTGACATTTTGGTCAAAAGTTGACCTATTGGGTCAATTGGTTGGTCATTGGGTTAGAAATTGACCTTTTTAACTAAACATGACTTTTTGGTCAAAATTTGACCTATTTGGTTAATGGAATGGTCATTTGGTCAGAAATTGACAATTCTGACCAAAATTAACTATTTGGTCAAAAGTTGACCTACTAGGTCAATGGGTCAAGGATTGACCATTTTTGACGAAAGTTTACTTTTTGGTCAAAAGTTGACCTATTGGGTTTGGTCATTGGGTCAAAGATTGACAATTTCGACCAAAGTTGACTTTTTAGTCAGGATTGACCTCTTTGTTTAATGAGTTGGTTATTGGGTCAAGGATTGACCCTTTTGACCCAAGTTGACTTTTTGGTCAATGGGTCAGAAATTAACTATGTTGACCAAAGCTGACTTTTTTTTCTATAGTTCATCTATTTCATCAATGGGGTGGTCATTAGGTCAAAAATTGATTATTTTTACCAAAATTGACTTTTTGGTCAAAAGTTGACCTATTTAGTCAATGTGTTGGTCATTAAGTCATGATTGTCCATTTTGACCAAATTTGTTTTCTTGGTCAAAAGTTAACCTATTGGGTCATTGGGTTGGTTTTAGGGTCAGAACTTGACCATTTTAACTAAAGTTGACTTTTTGGTCAAAAGTTGACTTATTGGGTCAATGGGGTGGTTGTTAGGTTAAAAATTGAATAATTTGACTGAAATTCACGTTTTGGTTAAAAGTTCAACCTTTGGGTCAATGGGTATGGATCATTGCATTGTGTCAAGGATTGACTTTTTTGACCAAAATTCACATTTTGGTTAAAAGTTGACCTATTGGGTCAATGGGGTGGTCAATAGGTCAAAAATTAACAATTTTGACCAAAATTGACTTTTAGGTCAAAATTTTGACCTATTGGTCAATGGGTTAGTTATTTGGTCAAGGGTTGATAGTTTTGACCAAAGTTGACTTTTTGGTAAAAAGTTGACCTATTGGGTCATTGGGTAGGTCTTTGGGTAAAGTTGACGTTTTGGCTAAAGTTGTCTTTTTGGTCGAAGTTGACTATGAGTCGATTGGTCGGTCATTGGGTCGAGGATTGTCAATTTGACAAAATTGACTTTTTGATCGATTTTGACTATAGGGTCGATGAGTTGGCATTGAGTCGAGGTTTAACCATTTTGACGAAAGTTGACTTTTTGCCGAAGTTATTATTTGGATCAATGGGTCGGTCATTGGGTCATAAATTGTCCAATTTAACCAAAGTTGACTTTTGGTCAAAAGTTGTTCTATTGGGTAAATGGGGTGGTCATTAGGTCAAAAATTGACTATATTAACCAAAATTAATTTTTTGGTCAAAAGTTGACCTCTTATGTCAATGGTATGGTCAATGTGTTAAGGATTGACTATTTTGACTAAAGTTCACCTTTTGGTCAAAAGTTGACCTTTTGGGTCAATGGTTTGGTCATTGAGTCAAGGATTGAACATTTTGAACAAAGTTGACTTTTTGGTCAGAGATTGACTTATTGGGTTAATAATTGGTCATGATGTCGAAAGTTGATTATTTTGGTCGAAAGTTGATCTATCGGTGCTATGAGTTTGTCTTTAAGTCAAGGATGTACGATTTTAACCAAAGTTTACTTTTTAGTCAAAAGTTGACCTGTCGGTTTAATGGGTTGGTCATTGGGTCAGAAATTGACCATTTTAACTAAACTTGATGTTTTGGTCAAAAGTTGTCATATTGGGTTAATGGGTAGTCATTAGGTCAAAAATTGACAATTTTAATCAAAATTAACTTTTTGGTCAAAAGTTGATCTAATGGAACAATGGATTGGTCATTGGGTCAATGATTGACTATTTTGACCAAAATTGACTTTTTTGTCAAAAGTTGACCTATTGAGTCAATTGGTTAGTCATTGGGTCAAAGTTTGACCATTTCGACCAAAGTTGACTTTTTGGTCAGAGATTGATTAACTGGTTCAATAATTGTTCATTCAGTCAAAATTAATTATTTTGAGCAGAATTTTTCGTTGAAAGTTGACCCATTGGGTTAATTGGGTGGTCATTAAGCCGGAAATTAACAATATTAACCAAAGTTGACTTTTTGTCAAAAGTTGACTTATTGGGTCAATTGGTTGGTCATGGATCAGAAATTAACCATTTTGACGAAACTTAACTTTTTGTCGAAAATTGACTGTTGAGTCAATGGGGTGGTCATTAGGTAAAAGATTGACTATTTTGACCAAAATTGACTTTGTGGTCAAAAGTTGACCTTTTAGGTCAATGGGTTGGTCATTATGTCAAGGATTGTCCATTTTGCCAAATTTGAGTTTTTGGTCAAAAGTTGGCCTATTCGGTCAATGTGTCGGTTATTGGGTCAACAATTGACCATTTTGACCAAAGTTGACTTTTTGGTCATTGGGGAGAAATTAACTCTTTTAACAAAAGTGGACTTTTTGGTCAAAAGTTGACCTATTAGGTGAATGGGGTGGTCATTTGGTCTCATATTGACTATTTTGACCAAAATTGTCTTTTTTGTCAAAAGTTGAACTATTTGGTCAATGGGTTGGTCATTGGGTCAACGATTGACCATTTTGACAAAAGTTGACTTTTTGGTCAGAGATTGATGTATAGGTTCAATAATTGGTGATTAGCTTAAAAATTAACTATTTTGACCAAAATTGGCTTTTTGGTTAAATGTTAACTGTTAGGTCGATGGGTTGGTCATTAGAGTCGAGGATTATGCAATTTTGACAAAAGTTGACTTTTTAGTCCGAGATTGACTTATTTGGTCGATTATTGGTCATTAGAGTTAAAAATTGAACTATTTTGACCACAAATTGAATTTATAGTCGAAAAGTTGACTCGATTAGATCGATAAGGGTGGTCATTATGTCAGAAATTGACAATTTTGACCAAAATTGACTTTTTAGTTAAAAGTTGACATATTGGATCAATTGGTTGGTCATTAAGTCAAGGATTGACTATTTTGACCAAATTTGACTTTTTGGTCAATGGATTGGTCATTGGGTCAGAAATTGACCATTTTGACAAAAGTTAACTTTTTGGTCAATAGTTGACCTATTAGGTTAATTGGTAGGTCATTAGGTCAAAAATCGACTATTTTGACCAAAATTGTTTTTTTTTTGTCAAAAGTCAATATTTTGGGTTAGTGGGTTGGTCATTGGGTGAAGGATTTACCATTTTGTCTAAAGTTGACTTTTTGGTCAAAAGTTGACTTATTGGGTCGATGGGTTTGTGATTGGGTCAAGGATTGACAATTATGAGCAAATTTGACTTTTTGGTTAGAGATTGACTTATTGGGTCAATAATTGTTCATTAGGTCAAAAACTGACTATTTAGACCAAAGTTGACTAATTGGGTAAATTACTTGGTCATGGGTCAAGAATTGACCATTTTAATCAAAGTTGACTTTTTGGACAAAAGTTGACCTTTGGGTCAATGGGTTACTCTTTGGGTCAAAACTTGACCATTTTGACCAAAGTTGACTTTTTCGTCAAAAGTTGACCTATTTGTTCAATTGGTGGTCAATTGGTCAAAATTTGACTATTTTGACTAAAATTGATTTTTTGGTCGAAAGTTGACTGTTAGATTGATGGGTTGGTCATTGGGTCAAAAATAGACCATTTTGATCAAAGTTGACTTTTTGGTTAAAAGTTGACCTTTTGGGTCAATGGGTTAGTCATTGGGTCAAGGATTGACCATTTTGACCAAAGTTTACTTTTTGGTCAGAGATTAACTTAATGGGTCAATAATTGGTCATTAGGTAAAAAATTGACTATTTTGACCAAAATTATTTTTTGGTCAAAAGTTGACAAATTGGGTTAACAGAGTGGTCATTGGGTTAGAAATTGACCATTTGGTCAATGGGGTGGTCATTAGGTAAAAAATTGACTATTTTGACCAAAGGTGACTTTTTGGTAAAACGTTGACATTTTGGTTATGTAGGTTAGTCATTGGGACAAAAATTGTCCATTTTGATCAAAGCTGATTTTTTGGTCAAAAGTTGAACAATTGGGTCAATAGGTTGGTCATTGGGTCAAAGATTGACCATTTTGACCAAAGTTGACTTTTTGGTCAAAAGTTGACATATTGGGTCAATGAGTTGTTCATTGGGTCAGAAATTGACCATTTTGACCAAAGTTAACTTTTTGGTCAAAAGTTGACCTACTGAGTCAATTGAGAGGTCATTAAGTCAATAAATGACTATTTTGACCAAAATTTCTTTTTGTTCGAAAGTTGACATATTGCGTCATTGGTCATTAGCGAGATTGACCATTTTGATAAAAGTTGACTTTTTGATCGAAAGTTGATCTGTTGTGTCGATCGGTTTGGTCATTGAGTCGATGATTGACCATTCTTACCATAGTTGACTTTTTGGTCGAAAGTTGATCTATTGGGTCGATAAGTTAGTCATTGCGTCGAGGATTGACCATTTTGACCAAATTATTTTTGGTCGAAGATTGACTTGTTAGGTTGATAGTGGTTATTAGGTCGAAAATTGATCATATTGACCAAAATTTAAATTTTGGAAAAGTTGACAGATTACGTCAATGGGGTCCTCATTGGGTCAGAATTTGACCAGTTTGACCAAAGTTGACTTTTTTGTCAAAAGTTGGCCCATTAGGTTAATGGGGTGGTCATTAGGTCAAAAATAGACTATATTGACCAAAATTGACTTTTTTGTCAAAAGTTGACCTATTGGCTCAATGGGTTGGTCATTGTATCAAGGATTGACAATTTTGACTAAAATTGACTTTTTGGTGAAAAGTTGACAAATTTGGTCAATGGGTTAGTCATTGGGTCGAGGATTGACCATTTTGACCGAACGTTGACTTTTTGGTGAAAGAGTTGACTTATTTGATCAATGGAATTGGTCATTGGAACAAGGATTGACCATTTTGACCGAAAGTTGACATTTTGGTCGAATAGTTGATCTTATTAGATCGATGGGATGGTCATTGAGTTGAAAGTTGACCATTTTGACTAAAGTTGACTTTTTGGTCGAAAATTAACCTATTGGGTCGATGGGTTGGTCATTGGGTCGAGAATTGACCATTTTAACCAAACATGACATTTTGGTCGAAAGTTGACTTATTGGGTTAATGGGGTGGTCATTGGTCAAGAATTGACAATTTTGACTGAAATTAACTTTATGGTCGAAGTTGACTGTTAGATCGATATGAGTTGAGTCATTGGGTCGAGGAATGACCATTTTGACCAAAGTTAACTTTTTGGTAAAAAGTTGACTTATTGGGTCAAAGGGTAAGTCATTTGGTTAAAGATTGACCATTTTGACTAAAGATGACTTTTTGGTCAAAAGTTGACATATTGGGTCAATTAGTTCGTCATTGGGTTGAGGATTGATGAAAGTTGACTTTTTGTCAAAAGTTGACCTATTGGGTTAATGGATTGTTCATTGGGTCAAGGGTTGACCATTTTGACAAAAGTTAACTTTTTGGTCAAAAGTTGACCTATTGGGTCAATGGGTTGGTCATTGGGTCGAGAAATTGACCATTTGACCAAAGTTGTCTTTGAGTCGAAAAGTTGGCTTATTGGGTAATTTTGGTGGTCATTAGATCAAAGAATTGACTTTTTCGACCAAAATTGCTTTTGGTCGAAGGTTGATCTATTGGGTCATTGGGTCGAAGTTGGTACCATTTCTTACCTATAGTTTACTTTTTGGTCGAAAGTTGACCTCTTGGGTCGATAGGATTGGTCGTTGGATCGAGGATTGACCATTCGACCAAAGTTAACTTTTGGTCGAGATTGACTTATCGAGATTGATAATTGGTCATTAGGTCAAAAATTGACGATTTTGACCAAAATTGAATTTTTGATCAAAAGTTGACCTATTAGGTCAATGGGGTGGTCATTGGGTCATAATTTAACCATTTTGACTAAAGTTGACTTTTTCGTTAAAAGTTGACCGATTAGGTCAATGGGGTGGTCATTAGGTCAAAAATAGACTATATTGACGAAAATTGACCTGTTTGTCAAAAGTTAACATGTTGTGTCAATGGGTTGGTCATATTATCAAAGATTAACTATGATTAAAGTTCACTTTTTTGACCAAAGTTGACTTATTAGGTCAATGGGTTGGTCATTGGGTCAAGGATTGACCATTTTGACGAAAGTTGATTATTTGGTCAAAAGTTGACCAATTGGGTCAATGGGTTGGTCATTGGGTCAAGGATTGACCATTTTGACCATAGTTGACTTTTTGGTTAGAGATTGACTTATTAGGTCATTAATTGGTCATTAGGTCAAAAATTGGCTATTTTGACCAAAATTGACTTTTTTTCAAAAGTTGATATTAGATTGATGGGTTGGTCATTAGATTGAAGCTGATCATTTTGACCGAAGTTGATTTTTGGTCGAAAGTTGACATATTAGGCCGATGGGTTGGTCATTAGGTCGGAAATTGACCATTTTGACCGAAGTTAACTTTTTGGTGAAAGTTGACTGTTGGGTTAATTGGGTGGTCATTTAGATCAGATCATTATTTTGACCAAATTTATTTTTAGTCGATAGTTGACCCATTCGGTTAAAGGGGCGGTCATTGGGTTAGAAATTGACCATTTTGACCAAAGTTAATTATTTACTCATAAGTTGACTTATTGGGTTAATGGGGGTGGTCATTGGGCAAAAATTGACTATTTTAACCAAAATTGACTTTTTCGTTAAAAGATGACATATTGGGTCAATGGGTTGGTGATTGGGTCAAGGACTGACCATTTTGACCAAAGTTGATTTTTTGGTCAAAAGTTGACCATTTGGGCCAATGGGTTGGTCATTGGGTCAATAATTGACCATTTTAACCAAAGTTAACTTTTTGGTAAGAGATTAACTTATTGGGTCAATAATTGGTAATTAGGTCAAAAGTTGAATATTTTGACCAAAATTGAATTTTTGGTCAAAAGTTGACCTATTAGGTCAATGGGTTGGTCATTGGGTCAAGAATTGACCATTTTGACCAAAGTTGAAGTTTTTTTCATTGGGTCGAAAGTTGACCATTTTGACGAAGTTAACTTTTTGGTCGAAAGTTGACTGTTAGATCGATCGAGTGGTCATTAGGTAAAAAATTGACAATTTTTACCAAAATTGCTTTTAATCAAAAGTTGATATATCTGGTCATTGGGTCATGGATTGACCATTTTGACCAAAGTTGACTTTTAGGTTAAAAGTTGACCTATTATGTCAATGGATTTATCATTGTGTCAAGGATTGACAAATTTGACCAAAAATGACTTTTTGGTCCGAGATTGATTTATTTGGCCAATAAATGGTCATTAAGTTAAAAATTGACTATTTTGACAAAAATTGAATTTTTAGTCGAAAGTTGACCCATTAGATCGATAGGGTAGTCATTTAGTCGAAAATTGTCCATTTGTCGAAGTTGACTTTTTAATCGAAAAGTTGACTTATTAGTGTCGATATGAGTTGGCCATTAGATCGAAAATTGACTATATTTGTCGAAATTGACTTATTGGTCGAAGTTGACTATTGTAGTCGATGGGATGATCATTATCTTAAGGATTGACTATTTTGATTAAATTCACTTTTTGGCCAAAAGTTGACCAAATGGGCCAACGAGTTGGTCATTGCGTCAAGTATTGACAATTTTGACCAAAGTTAACTTTTTGGTCAGAGATTGACTTATTGGGTAATAATTGGTCATTGTGTCAAAAATTGACTATTTTGGTTAAAAGTTGACCTATAAGGTCTATGGGTTGGTCATTGGGTCAAGGATTCACAATTTTGACAACGTTGATTTTTTGGCCAAAAGTTGACCTATTGAGTCAATGGGTTAGTCATTGAGTCAAGGATTGACCATTTTGACCAAAGTTGACTTTGGTCGAGAGATTGAACTTATTAGATTGATACTTGGTCGATATGTCGAAAATTGATTATTTTAACAAAATTGAATTTTTAGTCGAAAGTAGCATTTGTTGGTCGAAAGGTTAGTCATTGGGTCGAAGGATTGACCATTTCGACCAAAGTTGACTTTTTGGTAAAAATTTGAGCTATTTGGGTCCGATGGGTTAGTCATTTGGTTGAGGATTGACCATTTTTGCAAAGTTGACATTTTTAGTGGTGACATTTTGGTCGAAGTTGACCTTTTTATCAGATAGGTTGGTCATTTGGTCTTGGGTTGACCTTTTTGACCAAAGTTGACTCTTCTGTAAGATATTGACTCACTGGATCAAGAGTTGGTCATTAGGTCAAAAATTGACTTTTTTGAACAAAATTGACTTTCTGATAAAAAGTTAACCTATTGAGATTCGATGGGTTGGTCATTAGATCGAAAGATTGACCATTTTGACTAATGTTAACTTTTTGGTGAAAAGTTGACTTGTCGGGTTGATGGGTTTGAAATTATTTATTTTGACGAAATTGCTTTTTGGTCGAAAGGTTAATTTATTAGGTCATTGGGTAAAAGATTGACCTTTTTTATCATAGTTGACTTTTTGGTCGAAAGTTGACCTATTGGGTCAATAGGTTGGTCATTGGGTCAAGGATGAACCATTTTGACCAAAGTTGACTTTTAGGTCAGAGATTGACTGATTTGGTCAATAATTGGCCATTATGTAAAAAATTTACTATTTTAGTCAAAAGTTGACCTTTTGGGTCTAAGGATTTGTCATTGGGTCAAGGAATGACCATTTTGACCAAAGTTAACTTTTTGGTCAAAAGTTGACCTATCGGGTTAATGAGTTGGTCATTGGGTCAGAAATTGACCATTTTAACCAAACTTGATGTTTTAGTCAAAAATTGTCCTATTAGGTTAATGGGGTGGTCTTTAGGTCAAAATTTACAATTTTGATCAAAATTAATATTTTGGTCAAAAGTTGACCTATTGGGTCAAGGATTGACCATTTTGACCAAAGTTGTCTTTTTGTTCAAAACTTGACCTTTTTGGACAATGAGTTAGTTATTGGGTGAAAGATTGATCAATTCGACTAAAGTTGACTTTTTAGTCGGAGTGTTGACTTATTAGATTGATAATTGGTCATTCGATCGAAAATTGATTATTTTGACGAAAATTGAATTTGTCATCGAAGTTGACTCCGTTGGATTGATTGAAGTCATTAAGTCGAAATTGACGATTTTGACCGAAGTTGACTTTTTGTCGAAGTTAATCATTTGGGTCGATGGGTTGGTCATTGCATCGAGAAATTCACTAGTTTTGCACGAGCTTAGCTTGTTTGTCGAAAGTTGACTGCTAGGTCGTTGGGGTGCTCATTCGGTAAAAATTACTTATTTTGACCAAAATTGACTTTTTTGTCGAAAGTTGACTTTGTTAGGTCGATGGGTTAGCCATTAGGTCGAGATTGACCATTTTGACTAAATTTGACTTTATGGTGAAAGTTGACTATTGAAGTCGAGAATTGATCATTTTGAACAAGTTGACTTTTTGGTCATTGGGTGACAAATTAACTATTTTGACCAAAATTGACTTGTTGGTCAAATGTTGAGTTATTGTGTCAATGGGGTGGTCATTAGGTCAAAAATTGAAAATTTTGACCAAAAATGTCTTTTTGGTCAAAAGTTGACCTATTTGGTCAATTGGTTGGTCATTGGGTCAAAGATTGACTTATTGGGTCAATAATTGGTAATTAGGTTTTGGTCAAAAGTTGACCTATTGGGTCAATGGGTTGGTCATTGGGTCAAGGATAGACCATTTGGACCTATGTTAACTTTTTGGTCAGAGATTGACTTATTTGGTCAATAATTGGTCATGAGGTCAAAAATTGACTATTTTGAACAAAATTAAACTTTTTGTTAAAAGTTGACCCATTGAGTCAATGGGGTGGTCATTGTGTCAAGAATGGACCATTTTAACCAAATTTAACTTTTTGGCCAAAAGTTGACCTATTGGGTCAATGAGGTGGTCATTGGGTAAGAAATTGATCATTTTTACTAAAATTGATTTTTTTCCAAAAGTTGACCTATTGGGTTAATGGGTTAGGCATTGGGTAAGAAATTTACCAATTTTACCAAAATTGACTTTTTTGTTAAAAGTTAACTTTTTGGTAAAAAGTTAACCTATTGGGTCAATGGGTTGGTCATTGGGTCAGAAATTGACAATTTTGACTAAAGTTTACTTTTTCATCAAAAGTTGTCCTATTGGGTCAATGGGTTTGTCATTGGGTTAAGGATTGACCATTATGACCAAATTTAACTTTTTGGTCAGAGAGTGACTTATTGGGTTAATAATTGGTCATTAGGTAAAAAATAGCTTATTTTGACCCAATTGACTTTTTATTGATAGTTGACTGTAGATTGATGAGTGGGTATTTGGGACCATTTTAGCAGAAGTTAACTTTTTGGTCGAAAGTTGACTGTTGGTCGATGGTTTGGTCATTGGGTCAGAAATTGACCATTTTTTACCAAAGTTGATTTTTTGGTTAAAAGTTGACATATTGGGTCAATGGGTTGGTCATTTAGTCAAGGATTGACCATTTTGACCAAAGTTTACTTTTTGGTCAAAAATTGACTTATTAGGTCAATAATTAGTCATTAGGTCAAAAATTGACTTTTTTGACCAAAATAGAATTTTGGTTAAAAGTTGACCCATTAGTCGATAAGTTGGTCATTAGTGTCGAAATGGACCATTTTGACAGAATTAACTTTTTGATCGAAAGTTGACTTATTGGGTCGATTAGGTTGGTCATTGAGGCGAAAAATTGATAATTTTGACCAAAATTGACATTTTGGTCGAAAGTTGAACTATTGGGTCAATGGGTTAGTCATTAGGTCAATGATTGACCATTTTGACCAAATTTGACTTTTTAGTCAAAAGTTGACCAATTGGGTCAGAAATTGACAATTTAGACCAAAGTTAACTTTTTAGTTAAAAGTTGACATATTGGGTTAATGGGTTTGTCAATGGATCAAGGATTGATCAATATGACCAAATTTGACTTTTGGTTAGAGATTGGTTTACTGGGTTAATAATTGGTCTTTAGGTCAAAAATTAGTTATTTTGACGAAAAATGACGTTTTGTTCAAAAGTTGACCTATTGGCTCAATGAGTTGGTCACTAGGTCAAGAATTGACCATTTTGACCAAAGTTGACTTTTTGGTCGAAAGTTGACCTATTGGGTCAATATTTTGGTCGTTGGGTAAAAAATTGACCATTTTAACAAAAGTTAACTTTTTGGTTAAAAATTGACCTATTGGGTAAATGGGTTGGTCATTGGGTCAAGGATAGACCATTTTGACCAAAGTTTGCTTTTTGGTCAGAGATAGACTTATTGGGTCAATAATTAGTCATTAGGTCAAAATTGACTATTTTGACCAAAATTAAATTTTTGGTCAAAAGTTGACCCATTAGCTTAAAAGGGTGGTCATTGGGTCAGAAATTGACCATTTTAAACAAAGTTGACTTTCAGTCAAAAGTTGACTTATTGGCTCAATGGGGTGGTTATTAAGCCAAAAATTAATTATTTTGAAAAATTGACTTTTTGGTCAAAAGTTGACATATTGGGTCAATGGGTTGGTCATTGGGTCAATGATTGACCATTTTGACCAAAGTTGATTTTTTGGTCAGAAGTTGACTGATTGGGTCGATGGGTTGGTCATTAGGTCAAGGATTGACCATTTTGACCAAAGTTGACTTTTTGATAAGAGATTGACTTATTGGGTCAATAATTGATCATTAGGTAAAAAATTGACTATTTTGAGCAAAGTTGAATTTTTGGTCAAAAGTTAACCATTAGAGTCGAAAGGGTTGGTCATTAGATTCGTGATTGACCATTTTGACCAAAGTTGACTTTTTCGTCAAAAGTTGACCTATTTGGTCAATGTGGTGGTCATAAGGTCAAAAATTGACTACATTGACCAAAATAAACTTTTTGGTCAAAAGTTGACCTAATATGTTAATTGGTTGGTCATTATGTCAAGGATTGACTATATTGACTAAAGTTCACTTTTTGGTTAAAAGTTAACCAATTGAGTTAATGGGTTGGTCATTGGGTCAAGGATTGACCATTTTGACCAAAGTTGACTTTTTAGTCAGAGATTGACTTATTGGGTCAATAATTCATCATTATGTCAAAAATTGACTATTTTGGTCAAAAGTTGACCTATTATGTCCATGGGTTGGCATTGGGTCAAGGATTGACCATTTTGGCCAAAGTTGAATTTTTGGAGATAAGTTGACCAAATGGATATTTGGGTTTGTCATCGAGTAAAGGATTGACCATTTTGACAAAAGTTGAGTTTTTGGTCAGAGATTGAGTTATTGGGTCAATAATTGGTTAGTAGGTTGACCTATTGGGTCAATGGGTTGGTCATTGGGTCAGAAATTGACCATTTTGACCAATGTTAACATATTGGGTCAATAGGTTGGTCATTGGGTCAAGTATTGACCATTTTTTCTAAAGTTAACTTTTTAGTCAAAGTTTAACCTATTGGGTCAATGAGTTGGTCATTGGGTCAGAAATTGACCATTTTGACCAAAGTTAACTTTTTGGTCAAAAGTTTACCTACTAGGTCAATTGGGTAGTCATTAGGTAAAAATTGACTACTTTGACTAAAATTGCTTTTTGGTCAAAAGTTAACTATTGGATCATAGGGTCACGGATTGACCATTTTGACCAAGTTGACTTTTTTGTCAAAAGTTGACCTATTTAGTCAATGGGTTGGTCATTGGGTCAAGGATTGACCATTTTGACCAAAGTTGACTTTTTGGTCATATATTGACTTATTTGGTCAATAAATGGTCATTAGGTCAAAAATTAACTCTTTTGACTAAAATTATTTTTTTGGGTCAAAAGTCGATCTTTTGGGTCAATGGGTTGTTCATTGGGTCGGAAATTAACCATTTTGGCTAAAGTTGATTTTTTGGTCAAAAGTTCATGTATTGGGTCAATGGGGTGGTCATTAGATCAAAAATTGACTATATTGACCATAATTGACATTTTGGTCAAAAGTTGACCTATTGTGTTAATGGGTTTGTCATTGTCTCAAGGATTGACAATTTTGACTAAAGTTCACTTTCTGGTCAAAAGTTGACCTATTGGGTCAAACGGTTGGTTATTGGTTCAAGGATTGACCATTTTGACCAAAGTTTACTTTGTGGTCAGAGATTGACTTATTGGGTCATTAATTCGTCATTATGTCAAAAATTGATTATTTTAGTCAAAAGTTGATCTATTGGGTCTAGGGTTGGTCATTAGGTTAAGGATTGACCATTTTGACCAAAGTTGATTTTTTGGTCAAATGTTGACCTATTGGGTTAATGGTTTAGTCATTAGGTCAGAAATTGACCTTTTTAACTAAACATGACTTTTTGGTCAAAAGTTGACCTGTTGGGTTAATGGAATAGTCATTAGGTAAAAAATTGTCAGTTTTGACCGAAATTAACTATTTGGTCGAAAGTTGACCTACTGGGTCAATGGGTTGGTCATTGGGTCAAGGATTGACCATTTTGACAAAAGTTGACTTTTTTGTCAAAAGTTGACTTTTTTGTCAAAAGTTGACTTTTTTGTCAAAAGTTGACCTATTGGGTTTGGGTCAAAGATTGACCATTTGGACCAAAGTTGACTTTTTGGTCAGAAATGACTTTTTGTTTAATGAGTTGGTTATTGGATCGAGGATTGACCCTTTTGACAGAAGTTGACTTTTTTGTCCTTTGGGTCGAAAATTAACCATGTTGACCGAAGTGACGTTTTTGTACAAAGTTCATCTATTTGATCGAGTGGGGTGGTCATTAGGTAAAATTGTTATTTTTTGCAAAATTGACTTTTTGGTGAAAGTTGACTGTTAAGTCATGGGTTGGTCATTAGGCCATGATTATCCATTTTGACCGAAGTTATTTTTTGGTCGAAAGTTAACTATTAGGTCATTGGGTTGGTTACGGGTCGAAACTTGAACATTTTAACTAAAGTTGACTTTTTGATTGAAAAGCTGACTTATTAGATTCGATAGGGTGGTTGTTAGGTTAAAAATTGACTAATTTGGTGAAATTCACATTTTGGTCGAAAAGTTAACCCATTTAGTCGATGAGGTATAGGTATTGCATTAGTGTCGAGGATTGACTTTTTTGACTAAAATTCACATTTTGGTTAAAAGTTAACCCATTGGGTCAATGGGGTGGTTATTAGGTCAAAAATTGATAATTTTGACCAAAATTGACTTTGTGGTCAAAATTTTGACCTATTGGGTTAATGGGTTAGTTATTTGGTCAAGGATCGACAGTTTTGTATGAAAGTTGACTTTTTGGTAAAAGTTGATTCTATTGGGTCATTGGGTAGGTCTTTAGGTTAAGGATTGACCATTTTCACTAAAGTTAACTTTTTGGTCATCATGAACTGATTGGGTTAATTGGTTGGTCTTGGGTCGAAGTTGTCGATTGACCAAAATTGACTTTTTGGTCATTTTTGATCTATTGGGTCAATGGGTTGGTCATTAGGTCAAGGTTTGACCATTTTGACCAAAGTTGACTTTTTCTTCAAAAGTTGAGTTATTGAATCAATGGGTTGGTCATTGGGTCAGAAATTATCCAATTTAACCAAAGTTGTCTTTTAGTCAAAACTTGATCTATTGGGTCAATGGGGTGGTCATTAGGTCAAAAATTGTCTTTATTAACCAAAATTGACTTTTTGATAAAAGTTGACCTCTTGTGTCCATGGGATGGTCAATGTGTTAAGGATTGACTATTTTGATTAAAGTTCACCTTTTGGTCAAAAGTTGACCTTTTGGGTCAATGGTTTGGTCATTGAGTCAAGGATTGAACATTTTAACCAAAATTGACTTTTTGGTCAAAGATTGACTTATTGGGTTAATAATTAGTCATTATGTCAAAAATTGACTATTTTGGTCAAAAGTTGACCTATTGTGTCTATGAGTTTGTCTTTAAGTCGAAGATGTACCATTTTGACTAAAGTTTACTTTTTTGTCAAAAGTTGACATGTTGGTTTAATGGGTTAGTCATTGGGTTAGAAATTGACCATTTTAACTAAACTTGATGTTTTCGTCAAAAGTTGTTCTATTGGGTTAATGGGTGGTCATTAGGTCAAAAATTGACAATTTTGATCAAAATTAACTTTATGGTCAAAAGTTGATCTATTGGAACAATGGGTAGGTCATTGGGTCAATGATTGACCATTTTAACCAAAGTTTACTTTTTGGTCAAAAGTTTACTTATTGAGTCGATGAGTTAGTCATTAAGTCGAAGATTGACCATTTTAAGAAGTTGACTTTTTGGTCGAAGATTGACTTTTGGGTAAATAATTGAGTCGATTCGAGTCAAAAATTGAATATTTTGAGCAAAGTTGAATTTTTGTCAAAAGTTGACCCATTAGGTCGATTGGGTGGTCATTAAGTCAGAAAATAAAAATATTGACCAAAGTTGACTTTTTGTCAAAAGTTGACTTATTTGGCCAATTGGTTCGTCTTTGAATCAGAAATTTGCCATTTTGACCAAACTTAACTTTTTTGTCAAAAGTTGACCTATTGGATCAATGGGGTGGTCATTATGTAAATGATTGACTATTTTGACCAAAATTGACTTTGTGGTCAAAAGTTGACCTTTTGGGTCAATGGGTTGGTCATTAGGCCAAGGATTGAGCATTTTGACCAAATTTGAGTTTTTGGTTAAAAATTGACCTATTCAGTCAATGTGTTGGTTATTGGGTCAAGAATTGACCATTTTGACTAAAGTTGACTTTTTGGTTATTGTGTGAGAAATTAACTATTTTGACCAAAGTGGACTTTTTTTGTCAAAAGTTGACCTATTAGGTGAATGGGGTGGTCATTAAGTAAAAAATTGACTATTTTGACCAATATTGTCTTTTTGGTTAAAAGTTGAACTATTTGGTCAATGGGTTTGTCGTTGGGTCAATGTTTGACCATTTGAGCAAAGTTAACTTTTTGGTCAGAGATTGACGTATAGGGTCAATAATTGTTAATTAGGTCAAAAATTAACTATTTTGACCAAAATTGGCTATTTGGTTAATAATTAACATATTGGGTCAATGGATTAGTCATTGGGTTAAAGATTGACCATTTTGACCAAAGTTGACTTTTTGGCCTGAGATTGACTTATTTGGTCAAAAATTGGTCATTAGGTCGAAAAATTAACTATTTTGACAGAATTGGATTTTTGGTCGAAAGTTGACTTATTAGGTCGATGAGGTGGTCATTGTGTCGAGAAATTGACAATTTTGACCAAAATTGACTTTTGGTCGAAAAGTTGACGCTATTAGATCGATTGGTTGGTCATTAAGTCGAGGATTGACTATATTGACCAAATTTGACTTTTTAGTCGAAAGTTAACCTATTGGTCGATGGATTGGTCATTGGGTCGAGAAATTGACCATTTTGACGAAAGTTACCTTTTTGGTCGATAGTTGACTGTTGGGTTAATTGGTAGGTCATCAGGTCAAAAATTGACTATTTTGACCAAAATTAATTTTTTTCAAAAGTCGATCATTTGGAGTCAGGGGTTGGCCATTAGATTGACATTTACCATTTTGTCGAAGTTAACTTTTTAGTCGAAAGTTAACTTATTGAGTCAAATGGAATTGTAATTGGGTTAAGGATTGACAATTATGAGCAAATTTGACTTTTTGGTCAGAGATTGACTTATTGGGTCAATAATTGTTCATTAGGTCAAAAACTGACTATTTAGACCAAAATTGACTTAATGTTAAAAATGTTGACATATTGGGTAAATTAGTTGGTCATTGGGTCAAGAATTGACCATTTTGACCAAAGTTGACTTTTTGGTGAAAAGTTGACCTATTTGGTCAATGGGTTAGTCATTGGGTCAAAAAATGACCATTTTGACCAAAGTTAACTTTTTGTCGAAAAGTTGACCTATATGTTCAATTGGTGGTCATTAGGATTGACCATTTTGACCAAATTTTTCTTTTTGGTCAGAGATTGACTTAATGTGTCAATAATTGGTCATTAGGTAAAAAATTGACTATTTTGACTAAAATTATTTTTTTGGTCAAAAGTTGACTCATTGGGTTAACGGAGTGGTCATTGGGTTAGAAATTGACCATTTGTCGATGAAATTTGAATCGTTAGTCAAATTATTGACTTTTGACGAAGCTGACTTTTCGGTAAGACGTTGACATTTGGGTCGATGAGTTGATCATTGGAGTCGGGATTGTCAAATTTGACAAAATGTGATTTTTGGTCGAAAGACTGAATTGAATCGATGGTTGGTCATTGGATCGAAGATTGACCATTTTGACAAAAGTTAACTTTTTGAGTGATTGACATATTGAGATCGATGAGTTGTTCATTGGATCGAAGTGACCATTTGACCAAGTTAGCTTTTTGGTGAATGTTGACTGTGAGTCGATTTAGAGGTCATTAAGTCACAAAATGACTCATTTGACCAAAATTGCGTTTTTTCGAAAGTTGACATATTGGGTCATTGGGTAATGGATTGTACCATTTTGACCGAAGTTCGACTTTTTCGGTGGTGACCTATTAGATTGATCAGTTAGATCATCGAGTCGAGATTGACCATTTTTACCATAGTTGACTTTTTGGTCGAACTTGAACTATTAGATTGATAGGTACGTCATTGGGTCGAGATTGACCATTTTGACCGAAGTTAACTTTTTGAGTCGGAGATTGACTTATTAGATTCAACAAGTGGTCATTAGAGTCGAAGTATTGGTATCGTGACCAAAATTAAATTTCTGGTCGAAAGTTGACGAAATAGAGTCGATGGGGTGCTCGTTGGAGTCGAATTGTGACGGTTGACCAAAGTGACTTTTTAGTCGAAAGTTGACCTATTAGGTCGATGGGGTAGTCATTAGAGTCGAAATAGACTATATTGACCAAAATTGACTTTTTGTCGAAGTTGACCTATTGTGTCGATGGGTTGGTCATTGTATCGAAGATTGACAATTTTGGCTAAAGTTCGCTTTTTGGTCGAAATGTTAACAAATTGGAGTCGATGGGTTGGTCATTGGGTGAAGATTGACCATTTCGACCAAGTTGACTTTTTGGACGAAGTTAACTTATTTGATCAATGGGATGATCATTGGGTCGAGGATTGACCATTTTGACGAAAGTTGACATTTTGGTCGAAAGTTGACTATGTGCATCGATGGGATAGTCATTGAGGTGAGGATTGACCATTTTGACAAAGTTGACTTTTTGTTGAAAGTTGACTTATTGGGTTAATGGGTTGGTCATTAGGTCGAGGAAATTGACCATTTTAACCAATCGTGACTTTTTGGTCGAAAAGTTGACTCTTTGGGTTAATGGAGTGGTCATTGGTAAAAAATTAACAATTTTGACACAAATTAACTTTTTGGTCAAAAGTTGACCTATTGGGTCAAGGATTGATCATTTTGACCAAAGTTAACTTTTTGGTTAAAAGTTGACCTATTGGCTCAAAGTGTAGGTCATTTGGTCAAGGATTGACCATTTTGACTAAAGTTGACTTTTTGGTCAAAAGTTGATCTATTGGGTCAATTGGTTGGTCATTGGGTCGAGGATTGACCAAAGTTTACTTTTTGGTCAAAAGTTGACCTATTGGGTTAATGGGTTGTTCATTCGGTCAAGGGTTAACCATTTTGACCAAAGTTGACTTTTTGGTCAAAAGTTGACTTATTGGGTCAATGGGTTAGTCATTGGGTTAGGAATTGACCATTTTGACCAAAGTTGTCTTTTTGGTCAAAAGTTGACATATTGGGTAATTTTGGTGGTCATTAGATCAAATATTGACAATTTTGACCAAAATTGCTTTTTGAATGAAGTTGATACATGTTGGTCGTTAGATTGAAGATTGACCATTCTTACTATAGTTGACTTTTTGTCGAAAGTTGTCTGATTAGATTCGATAAGTTGGTCATTTGGTCGAGGGTTGACCAATTTGACCAAAGTTAACTTTTTCGTCAGAGATTGAATTATCGGGTCAATAATTGGTCATTAGGTCAAAAATTGACTATTTTGACGAAAATTGAATTTTTGGTCAAAAGTTGACCGATTAGGTCATTGGGGTGGTCATTAAGTCAGAATTTGACCATTTTGAGAAAAGTTAACTTTTTCGATCGAAAGTTGACTATTAGATTGATGGAGTGGTCATTAGGTCAAAAATAGATTATATTGACCAAAAATTGACCTTTTTGTCAAAAGTTGACATATTGTATCAAAGATTAACTACTTTGACTAAAATTCACTTTTTTGTCAAAAGCTAAACTATTGGGTTAATGGGTTGGTCATTGGGTCAAGGATTGACCATTTTGACCAAAGTTGATTTTTTGGTCAAAAGTTGACCAATTGGGTCAATGGGTTGGCGATTAGGTCAAGGATTGACCATGTTTACCAAAGTTGACTTTTTGGTCAGAGATTGACTTATTAGATCATTAATTGGTCATTAGGTCAAAAATTGACTATTTTGACCAAAGTTGACTTTTCGGTGAAATGTTGAGCTATCGGGTAAATGGGTTGGTCATTGGGTCAAGAATTGATCATTTTGACCAAAGTTGATTTTTTTGTCAAAAGTTGACATATTAGGTCAATGGGTTGGTCATTGGATCAGAAATTGACCATTTTGACCAAAGTTAACTTTTTGTCGAAAGTTGACTGATTAGGTTATTTGGGTGGTCATTTAGTCAAAAATCGACTATTTTGACCAAAATTATTTTTGGTCAATAGTTGACCCATTCTGTTAAAGGAGTGGTCATTGGGTTAGAAATTGACCATTTTGACCAAAGTTAACTTTTTGGTAAAAAGTTGACTTATTGGGTTAATGGGGGTGGTCATTAGGTTAAAAATTGACTATTTTGACCAAAATTTACTTTTTTGTCGAAAGTTGACATATTGGGTCAATGAGTTGGTGATTGGGTTAAGGATTGACCATTTTGACTAAAGTTTATTTTTGGTCAAAATTTGTCCAATTGGGTCATTGGGTTGGTCATTGGGTCAATGATTGACCATTTTGACCAAAGTTAACTTTTTGGTAAGAGATTGACCTATTGGGTCAATAATTGGTAATTTGGTCATTAGGTCATTGGTTGACCATTTTGACCAAAGTTGACTTTTAGGTCAGAGATTGACCTATTGGGTCAATAGGTTAGTCATTTGGTCAAGGATTGATCATTTTTACCGAAGTTAACATTTTGGTCAAAAGTTGACCTTTTGGATCAATAGGTTGGTCATTGGGTCTTGGATTGACCATTTTGACCAAAGTTGGTTTTTTTTGTAAGATATTGACTTACTGGATCAAGAGTTGGTCATTAGGTCAAAAATTGACTATTTTGACCAAAATTGACTTTTTGGTCAAAAGTTGACCTATTGGGTCAATGGGTTGGTCACTGGGTTAGAAATTGTCCATTTTGATGAAAGTTGACTTTTTAGTCAAAATTTGACCTATTTGGTCAATGAGTTGGTAATTTGGTCAAGAATTGACTATTTTGAATAAAGATGACTTTTTGGTCAAAAGTTGACCTATTGTGTCAATGGGTTGGTCATTGGGTCAAAAAATGACTGTTTTGACCAAAGTTGACCTTTTGGTCAGTTGACTTGTTGGGTTAATGGGTGGTCATTAACTCAGAAATTAACTATTTTGACCAAAATTGACTATTTGGTCACAAAATGACCTATTGGGTCAACTGGGTTGTCATTGGGTTGAGGATTAAACATTTTGACAAAAGTTGACTTTTTGGTCAGAGATTTATATATTGGGTCAATAATTGGTCATTAATTCAAAGATTCACTACTTTGACCAAAATTGACTTTTTAGTCAAAAATTGGCCTATTGGGTCAATGGATTGGTCATTACGTCAAGGATTGACCAATTTGACCAAAGTTGACTTTTTTGGTCAGAGATTGGCTTACTGGGTCAATAATTGGTCATTAGGTAAAAAATTGACTATTTTAACCAAAATTGATTTTTTTGGTCAAAGTGAACCTATTGTGTCAATGGTTGCTCTTTGGGTCCAGGATTTACCATTTTGACTAAAGTTAACTTTTTGGTCAAAAGTTGACTTATTGGGTCAATAATTTGTCATTAGCTCAAAAATGGATTAATTTGACCAAAATTTAATTTTTTGTCAAAAGTTGACCTATTGGATCGATGGGGTGGTCATTAGGTCGAAGATTGATCATTTTGACCAAAGTTGACTTTTTGGTCAAAAGTTGTCCCATTTAATCGATGATTTGGTAATTGAGGCGAAAATTGACCATTTTGACCGAAAATGACTTTTTGGTCGAAAGTTGATCTGATTAGGTCGAAAGGGTTGGTCATTGGGTCGAAAAATTAATTATTTTGACCAAAGTTTACATTTTGTTGAAAAGTTGACCTATTGGGTCAATGGGTGGTCATTAGGTCAAAAATTGACTATTTTTACCAAAATTGACTTTTCGGTCAAAATTTGACCTATATGGTCAATGTGCTTGGCATTGGGTTAAGGATTGACCATTTTAACCAAAGTTGACTTTTTGGTCAGAGATTGACTTATCGGGTCAATACTTGGTCATTAATTCAAAAATTGACTATTTTGACCAAAATTGACTATTTAGTCAAAAGTTGACCTATTGGGTAAATGGGTTTGTCATTGGGTTTAGGATTGACCATTTTGACCAAAGTTGACTTTGTGGTCAGAGATTAACCTATTGGGTCAATAATTGGTCATTAATTCAAAAATTGATTTCTTTGAACAAAATTGACTTTTTGGTCAAACGTTTACCTATTAGACCAATGGGTTGGTCATTGGGTCAATGATTGATCATTTTGACCAAAGTTGACCTTTCGTCCAAAAGTTGGCCTATTGGGTCAATGGGTTGGTCATTGGGTCAAGGATTGACCATTTTGACTAAAGTTGACTTTTTGGTCAGAGATTGGCTTACTAAGTCAATAATTGGTCATTAGGTAAAAAGTTCACTATTTTGACCAAAATTGATTTTTTGGTTAAAAGTTGACTTATTAGGTCGAGATTTCTATTTTGACCAAAGTTGACTTTTTGTCGAAAGTTGACTGTTAGGTCGAAGGGTTGGTCATTAGATTGAGATTGACCATTTTGACGAAAGTTGACATTTCGGTCAGAAATCAACTTATTAGGTCAATAAATGGTCAAAAATTGATTATTTTGACCAAAATTAAATTTTTTATCAAAAGTTGACCCATTGGGTCAACGAGTTGGTCATTGGGTCAGAAATTTACCATTTTGACCAAAATTGACTTTTTGGTCAAAAGTTGACCTATTTGGTCAATGAGTTGATAATTAGGTCAAAAATTGAACATTTTGATCGAAGATGACTTTTTGGTCAAAAGTTGGTCTATTGGGTTAATAGGTTGGTTATTAGGTCAAGAATTGATCATTTTGACCAAAGTTGACTTTTTAGTCAAAAGTTGACCTATTTGGTCAATGAGTTGGTAAATGTGTTAAGAATTGACCATTTTGACCAAAGATGACTTTTTAGTCAAAAGTTTACCTATTGGGTAAATGGGTTGGTCATTGGGTCAAAAATTGACCATTTTGACCATAGTTGACTTTTTGGTGAAAAGTTGATCTATTGGGTCAATAGATGGTCATTAGGTAAAAAATTAAGTATTTTGACCAAAATTAACTTTTTGGTCAACAGTTGACCTACTGGGTCATTGTGTTTGTCATTGGGTCAAGGATTGACCATATTGACCAAAGTTGATTTTTTGGTCAAAGATTGACTTATTGGGTGAAAATTTGGTCATTAATTCAAAAATTGACTATTTTAACAAAAATTGACTTTTTGGTCGAAAGTTTACCTATTGGGCCAACGGGTTGGTCATTCGGTTAATTATTGATCATTTTGACCAAAGTTGACCTTTTTGTCAAAAGTTGACCAATTGGATCAATGGGTCAAGGATAGGCCATTTTGACCCAAGTTGACTTTTTGGTCAGAGATTGGCTTACTGGGTCAATAATTAGTCATTAGGTCAAAAATTGACTATTTTGACCAAAATTGATTTTTTAGTCAAAAGTTAACTATTGGGTCAATGGGTTGGTCATTGGGTCAAGGATTGATCATTTTGACCAAAGTTGACTTTTTGGTCGAAAGTTGGACCATTAGGTCGATGAGTTGAACGTTGGAGTCGAAGATTGACCATTTTGACCAAAGTTGACTTGTTGATCGAGAGATTGGCTTATTGAGATCGATAATTGGTCATTAGGTCAAAAATTGATTATTTTAACCAAAATTGAATTTTTTGTCAAAAGTTGTCCCATTGGGTCAACGGGGTTGTCATTGGGTCAGAAATTGACCATTTTTACCAAAGTTGACTTTTTGATCAAAAGTTGACCTATATGGTCAATGAGTTGGTAATTGGGTCAAGAATTGACCATTTATACCAAAGATGACTTTTTGATCAAAAGTTGATATATTGGGTCAATGGGTTGGTCTTTGGGTCAAAATGACCATTTTGACTAAAGTTGACTTTTTTGTCAAAAGTTGACCATTTGGATTAATGGGTGGTCATTAGGTCAAAAATTGACAATTTTGGCCAAAATTGAAATTTTGGTCAAAAGTTGACCTATTGGGTCAATGAGTTTTTCATTGGGTTAAAGATTGACAATTTTGACCGAAGTTAACTTTTTGGTCAGAGATCGACATTTTGGGTCAATAATTGGTCAGTAGGTCAAAAATTGACTATTTTGACCAAAATTGAATTATTTTGAATAGTTAACCCATTTGGTCAACGGTGTGGTCATTGGGTCAAAATTGACTATTTTGACCAAAGTTAACTTTTTTGTCAAAAGTTAACCTATTTGGTCAATGGGTGGTCATTTGGTCAAAATTGACTATTTTGACCAAAATTGACTTTTTGGTCAAAAGCTGACCTATTGGGTCAATGAGTTTGTCCTTACGTCGAGGATTAACCATTTTGACCAGAGTTGACTTTTTGGTCAGAGATTGACTTAGTGGTTCAATAATTGGTGATTACTTCAAATATTGACTATTTTGACCAAAATTGACTTTTTGGTTTAATGTTGACATATTAGCCTAATGGGTTGGTCACTGGGTCAAGGATTGATCATTTTCACCTAAGTTGACTGTTTGGTCAAAAATTAACCTATTGGGTCAATGTGTTAGTCATTGAGTCTAGGATTGAACATTTTGACCAAAGTTGATTTTTTGGTCAGAGATTGGCTTATTAGGTCAATAATTGGTCTTTAAGTCAAAAAGTTGACAATTTTGACCAAAATTGACTTTTTTGTCAAAAGTTGAGCTATTGGGTCAATGGGTTGGTCATTGGGTCAAGGATTGACCATTTTAACCAAAGTTGTCTTTTTGGTCAAAAGTTGACCTATTTAGTTCAATGAGGCGGTCATTTGGTCAAAAATGACAATTTTAAGTAAAATTGACTTTTTGGTCCGAAGTTGACCTTTTTGGTCAGCGGGTTGGTCATTGGGTTAAGGATTAACCATGTTGGCCAAAGTTGACTTTTTAGGCAAAAGTTGACAAATTGGGTCAAAGGGTTGCTCATTAGATCAAGGATTGATCTTTTTCAGCAAAGTTGACATTTAGGTCATTGTGTCAGAAATAAATCATTTTGACCAAATTAAACTTTCTGGAAAAAAGTTAACCTTTTGGGTCAATGAGGTGGTCATTAGGTAATAAATTGACAATTTTGATTAAAATTGACTTTTTGGTCAAAAGTTGTCCATTTTGGTAAATGAGTTGATCATTGGGTCAAGGATTGACCATTTTTACCAATGTTGACTTTTTGGTCAAAAGTTGACCTTTATGGTCAATGGGTTGGTCAATGGGTCAAGGATTGACCATTTTGACCAAAGTAGACTTTTTGGTCAAAAGTTGACCAATTGGGTCAATAATTGGTCATTAGGTCAAAAATTTACTAGTTTGACTGAAATTGACTTTTTGGTCGAAGTCGATCTATTGAGTTAGATGTGTTGGTCATTGGGTCGAAGATTTACCATTTTGACAAAGTTAACTTTTTGGTCAAAATTTGACCTGTTGGGTCAATGGGTTTGCCTTTGGGTCAAGGATTGACTATAATGACCAAAGTTGACATTTTGGTCAGAGATTGACATATTGGGTCAATAATTGGTCATTAGGTCAAAAATTCACTATTTTGACCAAAATTGACTTTTTGTTCAAAAGTTGACTTACTTGGTTAATGCGTTGGTCATTGGGTCAAGAATTGACCATTTTTACCAAAGTTGACTTTTTGGTCTAAAGTTGTTCTATTGGATCTATGGGTTGGTCATTGTGTCAAAAATTGACTATTTTGACCAAAATTGATATTTTGGTCAAAAGTGGACCCATTGGGTCAAATGGTTTGGTCATTGGGTCAAGTATTGACCATTTTGACTAAAGTTGACTTTTTAGTCAAAACTTGACCTATTGGGTCAATAGGTTGGTCATTGGGTCAAGGATCGACCATTTTGACCAAGTTGACTTTTTGGTCAGAGATTGACTTATTGGGTCAATAATTGGTCATTAGGTCGAAATTGATTATTTTAAGCAAAATTAAATTTTTTGTCGAAAGTTGACTGATTAGATTGACGGGAGTGGTCATTGGAGTCGAGAAATTAACCATTTTGACCAAAGTTAACTTCTTAGCCAAAAGTTGACCTATATGGTCAATGAGTTGGTAATTGGGTCAAGAATTGACCATCTATACCAAAGATGACCTTTTGGTCAGAAGTTGATCTATTGGGTTAATGGGTTGGTCATTGGGTCAAAAAATGACCATTTTGACCAAAGTTGATTCTTTGGTCAAAAGTTGACCTTTTGGATTAACGGGTGGTCATTAGGTCAAAAATTGACTATTTTGGCCAAAATTGAATTTTTGGTCAAAACTTGACCTATTGGGTCAATGGGTTTTTCATTAGGTTAGGGATTGACCATTTTGACCAAAGTTGATTTTTTGGTCAGAGATTCACTTATAGGGTTAATAATTGGTCAGTAGGTCAAAACTTGACTATTTTGACCAAAATTGAATTTTTTCAAAAGTTAACCCATTGGGTCAACGGGGTGGTCATTAGGTCCGAAATTGACCATTTTGACCAAAGTTAACTTTTTGGTCAAAAGTTGACATATTTGGTCAATGAGTTGGCAATTGGGTTAAGAATTGACCATTTTGACCTAAGATGACTTTTTAGTTAAAAGTTGACCTATTGGGTCAATAGGTTTGTCATTAGGTAAAAAATTTACTATTTTGACCAAAATTGACTTTTTGGTCAAAAGTTGACCTATTGGGTCAATGAGTTTGTCATTGTGTCAAGGATTAACCATTTTGACCAAAGTTGACTTTTTGTTCAGATATTGACTTATTGGGTTAATGACCAAATATAGACTATTTTGACCAAAAATGACTTTTTGGTCAAAAGTTAACCTATTTGGCCAATGGGATGGTCATTGGGTCAAGGATTGATCATTTTGACCAAAGTTGACCTTTTGGTCGAAAGTTGACCGATTGGGTCAATGTGTTAGTCATTGGGTCAGGATTGACCATTTTGACCAAAGCTGACTTTTTGGTCAGAGATTGGCTTACTAGGTCAATAATTGATCATTAGGTCAAAAATTGACTATTTTGACCAAAATTGACTATTGGGTCTGTGGGTTGGTCATTGGGTGAAGGATTGACCATTTTTACTTAAGTTGTCTTTTTGGTCAAAAGTTGACCTATTTAGGTCAATGGGTTTGTCATTGGGTCAATGATTAAACATTTTGACCAAAGTTAACTTTTTGGTCAGAGATTGGCTTACTGGGTCAATAATTGGTCATTAGGTCAAAAATTAACTTTAATGACGAAAATTGACTTTTTGATCAAAAGATGACCTATTGGGTCAATGGGTTGGTCATTGCGTCAAGGATTGACCATATTGACTAAAGTTGACTTTTTGGTTAAAAGTTGACCGATTGAGTCAATGGGTTAGTCATTGGGTCGAGGATTGATCATTTTGACCAAAGTTAACTTTTTGGTCGGTGATTGACTTATTGAGTCAATAATTGGTCATCAGTTCAAAAATTGAATATTTTAACCAAAATTAAATTTTCGGTCAAAAGTTGACCCATTGGGTCAACGGCGTGGTCATTGGGTCAGAAATTAACCATTTTGACCAAAGTTGACTTTTCTGTCAAAAGTTGACCTATTTGGTCAATGAGTTGGTAATTCGGTCAAGAATTGTCCATTTTGACCGAAGATGACTTTTTGCTCAAAAGTTGATATATTAGGTCAACGGGTTGGTCATTGGGTCAAAAATTAACCATTTTGACCAAAGTTGAGTTTTTGGTCAAAAGTTGACCTATTAGGTCAATGGGTAGTCATTAGGTCAAAAATTTACTATTTTGACCAAAATTGACTTTTTGGTTAAAAGTTGACCGATTGGGTCAACGGGTTTGTCATTAGGTCAAGGATTGACCATTTTGACCAAAGTTGACTTTTTGGTCAGAGATTGACTTATTTGGTCAATAATTGGTCATTAATTAAAAAATTGACGATTTTGACTAAAATTGAATTTTTGGTCAAAAGTTAACCCATGGGGTCAACGATGTCTTCATTGGGTCAGAAATTGTCCATTTTGACCAAAGTTGACTTTTTGTCAAAAGTTGACTGTTGGTCATTGAGTTGGTAATTTATTCAAGAATTGATCATTTTGACCAATAATGACTTTTTGGTCAAAATTTGACCTATATGGTCAATGGGTCAAAAATTGACCATTTTGACCAAAGTTGACCTTTTGGTCAAAGGTAACCTATTGGGTCAATGAGTGGTCATTAAGTCAAAAATTTAATATTTTCACCAAAGTTGAATTTTTTGTCAAAAGTTAACCCATTGGGTCAAAAATTGACTATTTTGGCTAAAGTTAACTTTATTGTCAAAAGTTAACCAATTTGGTTAATGAGTTGTTAATTGTGTTAAGAATTGACCATTTTGACCAAAGATGACTTTTTAATCGAAAGTTAACCTGTTGGGACAATGGATTAGTCATTGCGTCAAAAATTGTTCATTTTGACCAAAGTTGACTTTTTAGTCAAAAGTTGACCTATTGGGTCAATGAGCGGTCATTTGTTCAAAAATTAACTATTTTGACCAAAATTGACTTTTTGCTCAAAAGTTGACCTATTGGGTGAATGGGTTTGTCATTGGGTCAAGTATTGACCATTTTGACCAAAGTTGACTTTTTGGTTAGAGATTGACTTATTGGGTCAATAAGTAGTCATTAATTCAAAAATTAACTATTTTAACTAAAATTGACTTTCTAGTCAAAAGTTGACCTATTAGGCCAACTGGTTAGATATTGGTTCAAGGATTGATCATTTTTACCAAAGTTGACTTTTTTGATCAAAAGTTGACCTGTTAGATCAATGGGTTGGTTATTCGGTCAAGGATTGACCATTTTGACTAAAGTTGACTATTTGGTTAGGGATTTGCTTATTGGGTCAATAATTGGTCATTATATCAAAAATTGACTATTTTAACCAAAATTGACCTTTTGGTCAAAAGTTGACTTATTGGGTCAATGGGTTGGTCATTGGGTCAAGGATTGACCATCTTGACCAAAGTTGTCTTTTTGGTCAAAAGTTGACCTATTTAAGGCAATGAGGCGGTCATTAGGTCAAAAAATTGAAAATTTTGAGCAAAATTGACTTTTTGGTCAAAAGTTGACTTATTGGGTCAATGGGTTGGTCAGTGGGTCAAGGATTAACCATTTTGGCCAAAGATGACTTTTTAGTCAAAAGTTGACAGATTAGGTCAATGGGTTGGTTACTGAATAAAGGATTGACCATTTTCAGCAAAGTTGACATTTATATCATTGTGTCGAAGATTAGTCAATTTGACCAAATTTGACTTTTTGGTCAAAAGTTGACCATTTGGCTCAATGAGGTGGTCATTAAGTAAAAAATTGACAATTTTGACCAGAATTGACTTTTTGGTCAAAAGTTATTCTTTTGGGTCAATGAGTTGGTCATTGGGTCAAGGATTGGGTCAATGAGTTGGTCATTGGGTGAAAAATTATTCTTATGGCCAAAGTTGATTTTTTGGTCAGAGATTGGCTTATTAGGTCAATAATTGGTCTTTTGGTAAAAAATTTACTATTTTGATCAAAATTGACTTTTTGGTCAAAAGTTGACCTATTTGGACAATGGGTTGGTCATTGGGTCAATGATTGACCATTTTGACCAATGTTGTCTTTTTGGTCAAAGTTGACCTATTTAGGCCAATGAGGCGGTAATTAAGTCAAAAATTGACAATTTTAAGTAAAATTGAATTTTTAGTCAAAAGTTGGTATATTTGGTCAATGAGTTGGTCATTAGGTCAAAATTTAACTATTTTTACCAAAATTGACTTTTTGTTCAAAAGTTAACTTATTAGGTCAATGGGTTTGTCATTGGGTCAAGAATTGACCATTTTGACCAAAGTTGGCTTTTTGGTCAGAGATTGACTTATTGGGTCAATAATTGGAAATTAATTCCAAAATTGACTATTTTGACCAAAATTGACTTTTAGGTCAAAACTTGACCTATAAGGCCAATGGGTTGGTCATTGGGTCAAGGATTGATCATTTTGACTAAAGTAGACTTTTTGGTCAAAAGTTGACATATTGGGTCAATGGGTTGGTCATTGGGTCAAGGATTGACCATTTTTACCAAAGTTGACTTTTTGGTCTAAGATAGGCTTACTGGGTCAATAATTGGTCAATAGGTCAAAACTTGATTTTTTGGTCAAAAGTTGACCAATAAGGTCAATAGGTTGGTCATTGGGTCTAGAATTGCAAATTTTAACCAAAGTTGACATTTTGGTCAAACTTTGACCTCAAGGATTGACCATTTTGACCAATGTTGACTTGTTGGTCAGAGATTGACTTATTGGGTCAATAATTGTTCATTAGGTCAAAAGTTGATTAATTTGACCAAAATTAAATTTTTGGTCAAAAGTTGACTCGATTAGTTCGTGGGAATGACTATTTTGATAAAGTTAGTCATTAGGTCGAAATTGACCATTTTGACCAAAGTTGACTTTTTGGTCAAAAGTTGACTTATTTTGTCAATGAGTTGGTAAATGGGTCAAAAATTGGCTTTTTAGTCAAAAGTTGACCTATTGGATTAATGAGTGGTCATTTGGTCAAAAATTGACTTTTTGGTCAAAAGTTGACCTCTTTGGGTCGATGGGTTTGTCGATTAGGTAAAGGATTGACTATTTTGACCAAAGTTGACTTTTTGGTCAGAGATTGACTTATTGGGTCAATAATTGGTCATTAAGTTAAAAATTGAATTTTTGGTCAAAATTTAACCCATTGAATCAACGGGGTGGTCATTAAGTCTGAAATTGACCAATTTGACCAAAGTTGACTTTTTGGTCAAAAGTTAACATATTTGGTCAATGAGTATGTAATTAGGTCAAGAATTAACATTTTGACCCAAGATGACTTTTTAAACAAAAGTTGACCTATTGGGTGAATGGGTTGGTCATTGTTGTAAAAATTATCTATTTTGACCAAAGTTGTCTTTTTGGTCAAAAGTTGACCTATTGGGTCAATGGGTGGTCATTGGGTCAAGGATTGACCATTTTGACCAAAATTGACTTTTTGGTCAAAAGTAGACCTAGTGGGTCAATGGGTTTGTCATTGGGTCAAGGATTGACCATTTTGACCAAAGTTGACTTTTTGGTCAAAAATTGACTTATTGGGTCAATAATTGGTCATTAATTTAAATATTGACTATTTTGACCAAAAAACACATTTTGGTCAAAAGTTGACCTACTAGGCCAATGGGTTGCTCATTGGGTCGAGGATTGATCATTTTGACCAAAGTTGGCTTTTTGGCCAAAAAGTTGATTTATTGGGTCAATGGGTTGGTCATTGGGTCAAAATTGGCCATTTTGACTAAAGTTGACTTTTTGGTCAAAAGTTGACCTATTGGGTTAATGGGTGGTCATAAGATCAAAAACTGACAATTTTAAAAAAAATTGGCTTTTTGGTCAAATGTTGACCTATTGGGTCAATGTGTTTGTCATTAGGTTAAGGATTGACCATTTTGACCAAAGTTGACTTTTTTTAAGTGATTGACTAATTGGGTCAATAATTTGTCATTAATTAAAAAATTTACTATTTTGACAAAAATTGAATTTTTAGTCAAAAGTTAACTCATTAGGTCAATGGGGTGGTCATTGGGTTAGAAATTGACAATTTTGACCAAAGTTGACTTTTTGATTAAAAGTTGACATATTTGGTCAATGAGTTGATAATTTGGTCAAGAATTGACCATTTTGACCAAGAATAACTTTTTTGTCAAAAGTTGACCTACTGGGTCAATGAGTTGGTCATTTGGTAAAAATTGACCATTTTGACAAAAGTTGAATTTTTGGTCAAAAGTTGACCTATTGGGTTAATGGGTGGTCATTAAGTCAAAAATTGACTATTTTGACCAAATTTAACAATTTGGTCGAAAGTTGACCTATTGGGTCAAAGGATTTGTCACTGGGTCTAGGATTGAACATTTTGACCAAAGTTGACTTTGTGGTTAGAGATTGACTTAATGGGTCATTAATTGGTCATTAATTCAAAAATTGTCTATTTTGACCAAAATTGACTTTTTTTGTCAAAGTTGACCTATTAGGCCAATGGGTTGGTCATTGGGTCAATGATTGATAATTTGGACCACAGTTGACCTTTTAGTCAAAAGTTGTCCAATGGATCAATGCGTTGGTCATTGGGTCAAGGATAGACCATTTTAACCACAGTTGACCTTTTGGTCAGAGATTGGCTTACTAGGTCAATAATTGGTCATTAGGTCAAAAATTGACCATTTTGACTAAGATTAAATTTTTTCAAAAGTTTAACCATTGGGTCAACGAGGTGGTCTTTAGGTCAGAAATTAACCATATTGACCAAAGTTGGCTTTTTGAGTCAATGGGTGGTCATTAGGTCAAAAACTGAGTATTTTGACAAAAAATAAATTGTTGATCAAAAGTTGACCTATTAGGTCAATGGGTTTGTCATTGGGTCAAGGATTGACCATTTTAACCAATCTAGACTTTTTTGTCAGAGATTGACTTATTGGGTCAATAATTGGTCATTAGGTCAAAAATTGACTATTTTGACCAAAATTGAATTTTTTATCAAAAGTTAACCCATTGGGTCAAAAATTGACCGTTTTGACTAAAGTTAACTTTTTGGTCAAAAGTTAACCTATTTGGTTAATGAGTTGATAATTGTGTTAATAATTGACCATTTTGACCAAAGATGACATTTTTGTCAAAAGTTAACATATTGGGTCAATGGATTGGTCATTGTGTCAAAAATTGACCATTTTGACCAAAGTTGACTTTATGGTCAAAACTTGACCTATTGGGTCAATGGGTGATCATTTGGTCAAAAATTGACTATTTTTACCAAAATTGATTTTTTGGTCAAAAGTTGACCTATTGGGTCAATGAGTTTGTCATTGGGTCAAGTATTGACCATTTTGACCAAAGTTGACTTTTTGTTCAAAGATTGACTTATTGGGTCAATAATTGGTCATTAATTCAAAAATTTACTATTTTCACTAAAATTGACTTTTTAGTCAAAATTTGACCTATTAGGCCAATGAGTTGGTCATCGGGTCAAGGATTGTACATTTTACTAAAGTTGACTTTTTGGTTAAAAGTTGGCCTATTGGGTCAATGAGTTGGTTATTGGGTCAAGGATTGACCATTTTGCCAAAGTAAACTTTTTGGTTAGAGATTTGCTTACTGGGTCAATAATTGGTTATTAGGTAAAAAATTAACTATTTTGACCAAAAATTGACTTTTGGTCAAAAGTTGACCTATTGGGTCAATGTGTTGGTCATTGGGTTAAGGATTGACCATTTTGACCAAAGTTGTCTTTTCCGTCAAAAGTTGACCTATTTAGGTCAATGAGGCTGTCATTCAGTCAAAATTTGATAATTTTGAGAAAAATTGACTTTTTGGTCAAAAGTTGACTTATTGGCTCAATGGGTTGCTCATTGGGTCAAGGATTAACCATTTTGGCCAAAGATGACTTTTTAGTCAAAAATTGACAAATTGGGTCAATGGGTTGGTCATTGAATAAAGGATTGACCATTTTCTCCAAAGTTGACATTTAGGTCATTGTGTTAGAAATTGACCATTTTGACCAAATTTGACTTTTTGTTTAAAAGTTGACCTTTAGGGTCAATGAAGTGGTCATTAGGTAAAAATTTGACAATTTTGACTAGAATTTATTTTTTGATCTAAATTGTCCATTGGGTCAATGAATTGGTCATTGGGTCAAGGATTGACCATTTTATCCAAAGTTGACCTATTGGGTCAATAGTTGGTAAATAAGTCAAAAATTTACTATTTTGACCAAAATTGACTTTTTGGTCAAAAGTCGATCTATTGTGTCAGTGGGTTGGCCGTTGGGTCAAGAATTTACAGTTTTTACCAAAGTTGTTTTTTTGATCAAAAGTTGACCTGTTGGGGAAAGAATTGATCATTATGTCCAGAGTTGACTTTTTCGTCAGAGATTGACTTATTGGGTAAATAATTGGTCTTTAGGTCAAAATTTGACTATTTTGACGTAAAGTGACTTTTTGTTCAAAAGTTGACTTGTTGGGTCAACGCATTGGTTTTTGGTTAAGAATTGACCATTTTGTTTAAAGTTGACTTTTTAGTCAAAGGTTGACCAATTTGGTCAATGGGTTGGTCGTTAGGTCAAAAATTGACCATTTTGACCAAAGTTGACTTGTTGGTCAAGAGTTGACCTATTTGGTCAATGGGGGGTCATTAGGTCAAAATTTGACTGTTTTGACCAAAATTAACTTTTTGGTCAAAAGTTAACCCATTGGATTAATGAGTTGGTTATCAGGTCAAGTTTTGACCTTTTTGACCAAAGTTGACTTTTTGTTCAAAAGTTGACCTATTGTGTCAATGGGTTGGTCGTTGGGTCATAGATTGGTCATTTTGACCAAAATTGACTTTTTTGTCAAAAGTTAACCTATTGGTTCAATGAGTTTGTCATTGGGTCAAAAATTAACCATTTTGACAAAGTTGACTTTTTGGTCAGAGATTGGCTTACTGGGTCAATAATTTGTCATTAGGTCAAATTTGACTATTTTGACCAAAATTGACTTTTTTGTCAAAAGTTAACCAATTGGGTCAATGGGTTGGTCATTGGGTCAAGGATTGACTATTTTGACTAAAGTTTACTTTTTTGTCAGTGATTGACTTATGGGTTAATAATTTGTCATTAGGTCAAAAATTGATTATTTTGACCAAAATTAAATTTTTGGTCAAAAGTTGATCCATTGGGTCAACGGGGTGGTCATTAGACCAGAAATTGAACACTTTGACCAAAGTTAACTTTTTGGTCAAAAGTTGACCTATTTGGTCAATGAGTTGGTAATTGGGTCAAGAATTAACCATTTTGACCGAAGATGACTTTTTGATCAAAAATTGATTTATTGTGTCAATGGGTTGGTCATTGTTTACAAAAATGACCATTTTGACCAAAGTTAACTTTTTGGTCAAAAGTTGACCTATTTGATCAATGGGTGGTCATTAGGTCAAAAATTGACTATTTTGACCAAAATTGACTTTTTGTCAAAAGTAAACCTATTTGGTCAATGTTTTTATCATTGGGTCAAGGATTGACCATTTTTACAAAAAAGTTGGCTTTTTGCTATGAGATTGACTTATTGGGTCAATAATTGGTCATCAATTTCAAAATTAACTATTTTGACCAAAATTGACTTTTTGGTCAAAAGTTGACCTATTAGGCCAATGGGTTGGTCATTGGGTCAGGGATTGATCATTTTGACCAAAGTTGACTTTTTGATCAAAAGTTGACCTAATGGGTCAATGAGTTGGTCACTTGGTCAAGGATTGACCATTTTGACTAAAGTTGACTTTTTTGTTAAAGATTGGCTTACTGGTTCAATAATTAGTCAATAGGTCAAAATTGACTATTTTGACCAAAATTGACTTTTTGGTCAAAAGTTGATCTTTTTTACCAAAATTCAATTTTTTATCTCTTTTTACCAAGATTGGTTAACCCATTGGGTCAATGGGGTGGTCATTGGGTCAGAAACTGACAATTTTGACCAAAGTTGTCTTTTTGGTCAAAAGTTGACCTATTTGGTCAGTGAGTTGGTAGTTGGCTCAAGAATTGACAATTTTGAACAAAGATGAGTTTTTGGTCAAAAGCTGACCTATTGGGTCAATGGGGTGGTCATTGGGTCAAAAATTGACCATTTTGACAAAAGTGGACTTTTTGGGCAAAAGTTAACATATTGGGTTAATGGGTGGTCATTAGTTCAAAAATTCACTATTTTGACCAAAATTAACTTTTGGTCAAAGTTGACTATTGGGCAATGAGTTTTTCATTGGGTTAAGGATTTACCTTTTGACCAAAGTTAATTTTTTGGTCAGAGATTGACTTATTGGGTCAAAAATTGGTCATTAATTCAAAAATTGACTATTTTGGTCTTTAGGTCAAAAATTAATTATTTTGACCAAAATTAATTTTTTTATCAAAATGTACCCATTGGATCGACGGGGTGGTCATTTGGTCAGAAATTGACCATTTTGGCCAAAGTTGACTTTTTGGTCAAAAGTTGACATATTTGGTCACTGAGTTGGTAATTGCGTCAGGAATTGACCATTTTGACAAAAGATGAGTTTTTGGTAAAAAGTTGATCTGTTGGGTCCATGGGTTAGTCATTGGGTCAAAAATTGAACATTTTGTCTAAAGTTGACTTTTTGGTCAAAAGTTGAACTATTGGGTCAATGGGTGGTCCTTCAGTCAAAAAAGACTATTTTGGCCAAAATTAACTAGTTCGTCAAAAGTTGACCTATTGGGTCAATGGGTTTGTCATTGGGTCAAGTATTGACCATTTTGACCACAGTTTACTTTTTGGTCAGAGATTGACTTATTGGGTGAATAATTGATCATTAGATCAAAAATTGACTATTTTGACCAAAATTGAACTTTTGGTCAAAAGAAAACCTATTGGGTCAATGGGGTAGTCATTCGGTCAGAAATTGACCATTTTAACCAAAGTTAACTTTTTAGTCAAAAGTTGACCAATTGGGTCAATGGGTGGTCATTAAGTCAAAAATTTACTATTTTGAACAAAATTGACTATTTGGTCAAAAGTTGACCTATTGGTCAATGGGTTTGCCATTGGGTCAAGGTTTGACCATTTTGACCAAAGTTGACTTTTTGGTCAGAGATTAACTTATTGGTTCAATAATTGATCATTAATTCAAAAATTGACTATATTGGCCAAAATCGAGTTTTTGGTCAAAAGTTGACCTATTAGGCCAATAAGTTGGTCCTTGGGTCAAGGATTAATCATTTTAAACAAAGTTGACTTTTTGGTCAAAAGTTGACCTAATAGGCCAATGGGTTGAACATTGGGTCAAGGATTGATCATTTTGACAAAAGTATATTTTTGGTCAAAAGTTAACCTATTGGGTCATTTGGTTAGTCATTGGGTCAAGTATTGCCCATTTTGACAAAAGTTGACTTTTTGCTCAAAAGTTGATCAATTGGGTCAACGGGTAGGTCATTGGGTCAAGGATTGACCATTTTAACCAATGTTGACCTTTTGGTCAAAGATTGACTAATTGGGTCAATTATTAGTCATTAGGTCAGAAATTAATTATTTTAACCAAAATTAAATTTTTTGTCAAAAGTTGACTGATTGGGTCAATGGGGTGGTCATTGGGTCAGAAATTGACCATTTTGACTAAAGTTGACTTTTCAGTCAAAAGTTGACCTATTTGGTCAATGAGTTGGTAATTGGGTCAAGAATTGTCCATTTCGAGCGAAGATGACTTTTTGTTCAAAAGTTGATATATTGGGTCAATGGGTTGTTCATTGGGTCAAAAATTGACCATTTTGACCAAAGTTGACTTTTTGGTCAAAAGTTGACCTATTAGGTCAATGGGTGGTCTTTAGGTCAAAAATTGACTATTTTGACCAAAATTGACTTTTTAGTTAAAAGTTGACCTATTGGGTCAATGGGTTTGTCATTAAGTCAAGGATTGACCATTTTGACCAATGTTGACTTTTTTGTGAGAGATTGACTTATTGTTTCAATAGTTAGTCATTAATTCAAAAATTAACTATTTTTACCAAAATTGAATTTTTGGTCAAAAGTTAACCCATTGGGTCAACGAGGTGGTCATTGGGTTAGAAATTGTCCATTTTGACGAAAGTTGACTTTTTAGTCAAAAGTTGACCTATTTGGTCAATGAGTTGGTAATTTGGTCAAGAATTGACCATTTTGATTATAGATGACTTTTTAGTTAAAAGTTGACCAATTGGGTCAATGGGTTGATCATTAGGTCAAGAAATGACCATTTTGACCAAAGTTGACCTTTTGGTCAGTTGACCTGTTGGGTCAATGGGTGGTCATTAAGTCAGAAATTAACTATTTTGACCAAAATTGACTATTTTGTCATAAAATGACCTATTGGGTCAATTGGGTTGAGGATTAAGCATTTTGAGCAAAGTTGACTTTGTGATCAGAGATTAACTTATTGGGTCAATAATTGGTCATTAATTCCAAAATTCACTACTTTGAGCAAAATTGACTTTTTGGTCAAAAGTTAGCCTATAGAGTCAAGGATTGACCATTTTGACCAAAGTTAACTTTTTGGTCAGAGATTGGCTTACTGGGTCAATAATTGGTCGTTAGGTAAAAAATTAACTATTTTAACCAAAATTGATTTTTTTGGTCAAAGAGAACCTATTGTGTCAATGGTTGCTCATTGGGTCAAGGATTTACCATTTGGACTAAAGTTGACTTTTTGGTCAAAAGTTGACCTATTGTGTCAATGGGTTGGTCATTGGGTCAAGGATTGACAATTTTGACCAACCTTAAATTTTTGGTCAGACATTGACTTATTAGGTCAATAATTTGTCATTAGCTCAAAAATGGATTAATTTGACCAAAATTAAATTTTTTATCAAAAGTTGACCCATTCGGTCAACGGGGTGGTCATTGGGTCAGAAATTAACCATTTTGACCAAAGTTGACTTTTTGGTTAAAAGTTATCCCATTTGGTCAATGAGTTAGTAATTGGGGCAAAAATTGACCATTTTGACCGAAGATGACTTTTTCGTCAATAGTTGGTCTATTGGGTCAAGGGGTTGGTCATTGGGTCAAAAATTGACAATTTTGACCAAAGGTGACATTTTATTCAAAAGTTGTCCAATTGGGTCAATGGGTGGTCGTTAGGTCAAAAATTGACTATTTTTACCAAAATTGACTTTTTGGTCAAAAGTTGACCTATTGGGTCAATGTGCTTGGCATTTGGTCAAGGATTGACCATTTTGACCAAAGTTGACTTTTTGGTCAGAGATTGACTTATTGGGTCAATAATTGGTCATTAATTCAAAAATTGACTATTTTTACTAAAATTGACTATTTAGTCAAAAGTTGACCTATTGGGTCAATGGGTTTGTCATTGGGATTAGGATTGACCATTTTGACCAAAGTTGTCTTTGTGGTCAGAGATTGATTTATGGGGTCAATAATTGGTCATTAATTCAAAAATTGACTACTTTGACCAAAATTGACTTTTTGGTCAAAAGTTGACCTATTAGACCAATGGGTTGGTCATTAGGTCAATGATTGATCATTTTGACCAAAGTTGACCTTTTGGTCAAAAGTTGTCCTATTGGGTCAATGGGTTGGTCATTGGGTCAAGGATCGACAATTTTGACCAAAGTTGACTTTTTGGTCAGAGATTGGCTTTCTGGGTCAATAATTGGTGATTAGGTAAAAAATTCACTATTTTGACCAAAATTGATTTTTTGGTCAAAAGTTGACCTATTGGGTCAAGGATTTACCATTTTGACCAAAGTTAACTTTTTGGTCAAAGGTTAACCTTTTGGGTCAGTGGGTTGGTCATTGGGTCAAGGATTGACCATTTTGACCGAAGTTATCTTTTTGGTCAGAAATTGACTTATTGGGTCAATAATTGGTCATTAGGTCAAAAATTGATTAGTTTGACCAAAATTAAATTTTTTCTCAAAAGTTGACCCATTGGATCAACGGGGTGGTCATTGGGTCAGAAATTGACCATTTTAACTAAAGTTGACTTTTGGTCAAAAGTTGACCTATTTAGTCAATGAGTTTGTAATTATGTCAAAAATTAACCATTTTGACTAAAGATGACTTTTTGGTCAAAAGTTGGTCTATTGGGTCAATGGGTTGGTTATTGGGTCAAAATTTGTCCATTTAGACCAAAGTTGACATTTTGGTCAAAAGTTGACGAATTGGGTCAATGGGTTGTCATCAAGTAAAAAATTGACTATTTTGACCAAAATTGATTTTTTGGTCAAAAGTTGATATATTGGGTCATTGGGTTTGTCAATGGGTCAAGGACTTACCATTTTGACTAAAGTTGACTTTTTGGTCAGAGATTGACTTTTTGGGTCAATAATTGGTCATTAGGTCAAAAATTGACTATTTTGAACAAAATTGAATTTTTGGTCAAAAGTTAACTCATTGGGTCCACGGGGTGGTCATTAGGTCAGAATTGACCATTTTGACCAAAGTTGACTTTTTGGTCAAAAGTTGACATATTTGTTCAATGAGTTGGAAAATGGGATAAGAATTGACCATTTTGACCAAAAATGACTTTTTAGTCAAAAGTTTATTTATTGGGTAAATGGGTTAAGAATTGATCATTTTGACCATAGTTGACTTTTTAGTCAAAAGTTGACCTATTGGGTCAATGGGTGGTCATTAGGCAAAAAATTGACTATTTTGACCAAAGTTGACTTTTTGGTCAAAAGTTAACCTATTGGGTCAATGGTTGGTTATTGGGTAAAAAATTGACCATTTTGACCAAAGTTGACTTTTTGGTCAAAAGTTGACCTATTGTGTCAATGGGTGGTCATCAGGTCAAAAATTTACTATTTTGACCAAAATTATCTCTTTGGTCAAAAGTTGACCTCTTGGGCAACGAGTTTGTCATTGGGTCAAGGAATGACCATTTTGACCAAAGTTGACTTTTTGGTCAGAGATTGACTTATTGGGTCAATAATTGGTCATTAATTCAAAAATTGACTGTTTTGACCAAAATTGACTTTTTGGTCAAAAGTTAATATATTAGGCCAATGGGTCCGTCACTGGGTCAAGGATTGATCATTTTGACCAAAGTTGACTTTTTAGTCAAAAATTGACCTATTGGGTCAATGGGTTGGTCATTGGGTCAATGTTAGATCATTTTTTCCAAAGTTGACTTTTTGGTCAAAGATTGGCTTACTGGGTCATTAATTGGTCATTAGGTTAAAAATTGACTATTTTGATCAAAATTGATTTTTTTGTCAAAAGTTGACCTTTTGGGTCAATAGGTTGGTGATTGGGTCAATGATTGCCCGTTTTGACCAAAGTTGACTATCTGGTCAAAAATTGACCTATTAGGTCAATGGGTTGGTCATTGGGTCAAGGATTTATGATTTTGACCAATGTTGACTTTATGGTCAGAGATTAACATATTGGGTGAATAATTGGTCATCATGTCAAAAATTGATTATTTTGACCATAATTAAATTTTTGGTCAAAAGTTGAACCATTGGGTCAACGAGGTGGTCATTGGGTCAGAAATTGACCATTTTGACCAAAGTTGACTTTTTGGTCAATAATTGACCTATTTGGTCAATGAGTTGGTAATTGGGTCAAGAATTGACCATTTATACCAAAGATCACTTTTTGATCAAAATTTGATCTATTGGGTCAATGGGTGGTCATTAGGTTAAAAATTGATTATTTTGGCCAAAATTGACTTTTTGGTCAATAGTTGACCTATTGGGCCAATGGAAGGATTGACCATTTTGACTAAAGTTGACTTTTTGGTCAGAGATTGACTTATTGGGTCAATAATTTGTCATTAGGTTAAAAATTGACTATTTTGACCAAAATTGAATTTTTGGTCAAAAGTTAACCCATTGGGTCAACGGGGTGGTCATCATGCCGAAATTGACCATTTTGACAAAAATTGACTTTTTTGTCAAAAGTTGACATATTTGGTCAATGAGTAGTTAATTGGGTTAAGAATTGACCATTTTGACCCAAGATAACTTTTTACTCAAAAGTTGACATATTGGGTCATTGGGTTGGTCATTGGGTCAAAATTTGACCATTTTGACCAAAGTTGACTTTTTGTCCAAACATTGATCTGTTGGGTCAAAGGATGGGCATTAGGTCAAAAATTGACTATTTTGGACAAAATTAACTTTTTGGTCAAAATTTGACTTATTGGGTTAATAGGTTTGTCATTGGGTCAAGAATTGACCATTTTGACCAAAGTTGACTTTTTGTTTAGAGATTGACTTATTGGGCCAATAATTCAAATATTGACTACTTTGACCAAAATTGACTTTTTGGTCAAAAGTTGTCCTATTTGACCAATAGGTTGGTCATTGGGTCAAGGATTGATCATTTTGAAAGAAGTTGACTTTTTGGTCAAAAGTTGACCTTTTGGGTCAATGGGTTGGTCATTGGGTCAAGGATTGACCATTTTGACAAAAGTTGACTTTTTGGTCAAAGATTGGCTAACTGGGTCAATAATTGGTCATTAGGTCAAAAATTAACTATTTTGACCAAAATTGACTTTTTGGTCAAAAGTTGACTTATTGGGTCTATGGGGTGGTCATTGAATCAAGAATTAACAATTTTGACCAAAGTTGTCTTTTTGGTCAAAAGTTGACCTATTTAGGTCAATGAGGTGGTCATTAGGTAAAAAATTGTCAATTCTAAGTAAAATTGACTTTTTGGTCAAAAGTAGACCTATTTGGTCCATGAGTCGGTCATTGGCTCAAGGATTAACCATTTTAGCCAAAGTTGACTTTTTGGTCAAAAGTTGACCTAGTTGGTCAATGGGTTAGTCAATGGGTCAATGATTGACCATTTTGACCAATGTTAACTTTTTTGTCAAAAGTTGACCAATTAGGTCAATAATTGGTCATTAAGTCCAAAATTTACTATTTTGACTAAAATTGACTTTTTGGTCAAAAGTCAAACTATTGGGTCAGTGTGTTAGTCATTGGGTCAAGGATTTACCATTTTGACCAAAGTTGACTTTTTGGTCAAAAGTTGACCTATTAGGTCAATGGGTTTGTCATTGGGTTAAGGATTGACCATAATGACCAAAGTTGACATTTTGGTCAGAGATTGACTTATTGGGTCAATAATTGGTCAGTAGCTCAAAAATTGACTTATTTTGACCAAAATAGACTTTTTGTTCAAAAGTTGACATACTCGGTCAATGCTTCGGTCATCGGGTCAAGAATTGACAATTTTGTCCAAAGTAGACTTTTTGGTCAAAAGTTGACCTATTGGATCAATGGGTTGGTCATTGGGTAAAAAATTTTCCATTTTCACCAAAGTTGACTTTTTGGTCAAAAGTCGACCTAATTGGTCAATGGGTGGTCATTAGGTCAAAGTTTGACCATCTTGACCAAAATTGACTTTTTGGTCAAAAGATGACCTATTGGGTCAATGGGTTGGTCATCTGGTCAAGGTTTGACCATTTTGACCAAAGTTGATTTTTCGGTCAAAATTTCACCTTTTGGGTCAATAGGTTAGTCTTTGGGCCAGAAATTAACCATTTTCACCAAAGTTGACTTTTTGATCAAAAGTTGGCATATTGGGTCAATGGGTTTGTCATTGGGTCAAAGATTAACGATTTTGACCAAAGTTGACTTTTTGGTCAGAGATTGGTTTACTGGGTCAATAATTGGTCATTAGGTCAAAAATTGACTATTTTGACCAAAATTGACTTTTTCATCAAAAGATGACCTATTGGCTTAATGAGTTGGTCATTGGATCAATGAGTTGGTCATTGGGTTAAGGATTGACCATTTTGACCAAAGTTGACTTTTTGGTCAGAGATTGACTTATTTGGTCAAAAATTGGTCATTAGGTCAACAATTAATTATTTTGACTAAGATTGAAATTTTGGTCAAAGTTTACCCATTAGGTCAATAAGGTGGTCATTGGGTCAAACATTGACCATTTTAATCAAAATTGACTTTTTTGTCAAAAGTTGACCTATTGGGTCAATGGGTTGGTCATTATGACAAAAATTCGTTATATTGACCAAAATTGACATTTTGGTCAAAAGTTGACCTTTTGTGTCTATGGGTTGTCATTGTCTGAAACATTGACTATTTTGACTAAAGTTCATTTTTTGGTCAAAAGTTTGCCTATTGAGTCAATGGTTTGGTCATTGGGTCAATGATTGACCATTTTGACCGAAGTTGACTTTTTGGTCAGAGATTGATTTTTTGGGTCAATAATTGGTCATTATGTCAAAATTATTTTGGTCAAAACTTGATCTATTGGGTCTATGGGTTGGTCATTAGGACATGGATTAACCATTTTGACCAAAGCTGACTTTTCGGTCAAAATTTGACCTATTGGTTAAATGGGTTGGTCATTGGGTCAGAAATTGACCATTTTAACCAAACATGACTTTTAGGTCTAAAGTTGACCTATTGGGTTAATGGGGTATCCATTAGGTAAAAAATTGACAATTTTAACCAAAATTAACTTTTTGGTCAAAAGTGGACCTATTGGGTCAATGGGTTAACTTTTGGTCATTAGGTCAAGGATTGATCATTTTGACCAAAGTTGACTTTTTGGTTAAAGGTTGACATATTGGGCCAATGGGTTAGTCATTGGGTCAAAGATTGACCAATTCTATCAAAGTTGACTTTTTGGTCAGAGATTGACTTATTGGGTCAATAATTGGTCATTAGGTAAAAAATTGATTATTTTGACCAAAATTAAATTTTTGGTCATAAGTTGACCCATTGGGTCAATGGGGTGGTCATTGGGTCAGAAATTGACCATCTTATCCATAGTTAACTTTTTGGTCAAAAGTTAAACTATTTGGTCAATGAGTTGGTAATTGGGTCAAGAATAGATCATTTTGACCGAAGATGGATTTTAGTTCAAAATTTAATCTATTGGGTCAATGGGTTAGTCATTGGGCAAACATTTTGACAAAAGTCGACATTTTGGTCAAAAGTTGACCTATTGGGTTATTGGGTTGGTTATTGGGTCAAGGTTTGACCATTTTTACCAAAGTTGACTTTTTTGTCAAAAGTTGACATATTGGGTCAATGAGTTGGTCATTGGGTAAGAAATTGACTATTTTAACCAAAGTTGACTTTTTGGTCAAAAGTTGACATATTGGGTCAATGGGTTTGTCATTTGATCAAAAATTAAATCATTTTAACTAAAGTTGAATTTTTGGTCAGACATTCGCTTAAAGGGTCAATAATTGGTCATTAGGCCAAAAAATGACTATTTTGACCAAAATTGACTTTTTTGTCAAAAGTTGACATATTGGGTCAATGATTTGGTCATTGGGTCAAGGATTGACCATTTTGACCAAAGTTGACTTTTTGGTCAAAAGTTGACCTATTGGGTCGATGGATTGGTCATTGGGTCAAGGATTGCTCATTTTGATCAAAGTTGACTTTTTGGTCAGTGATTGACTTATTGGCTCAATAATTGGTCATTAGGTCAAAAATTTGTCATTAGGTAAAAAATGATTATTTTGACCAAAATTAAATTTTTGTCAAAAGTTGACCCATTAGGTCAACAGGGTGGCCATTGGGTCAGAAATTGACCATTTTGACCAAAGTTGACTTATTGGTCAAAAGTTGATCTATTTGGTCAATGAGTTCGTAATTGGGTCAAGAATTAACAGTTTTGAACGAAGATGAATTCTTGGTCAAAAGTTGATCTATTGGGTCAATGGGTTGGTCATTGGGTCAAAAACTGACCATTTTGACCAAAGTTGACTTTTTGGTCAAAAGTTGATCTATTGGGTCAATGGGTGGTCATTAGGTAAAAAATTGACTATTTTGATCAAAATTGACTTTTTGGTCAATATTTGGCCATTGGGTCAATTGGTTTGTCATTGGGTCAAAAATTGACCATTTTGACCAAATTTGATTTTTCTGTGAGAGATTGACTTATTGGGTCAATAATTGGTCATTAATTCAAAAAGTTGACTATTTTGACCAAAATTTACTTTTTGGTCAAAAGTTGACCTATTAGGCCAATGGTTTGATCATTGGGTCAAGGATTGATCATTTTGACCAAAGTTGACTTTTGGTCAAAAGTTGACCTATTGGGTCAATGAGTTGGTCATTGGGTCTGACCATTTTGACCAAACTTGTCTTTTTGGTCACATATTGGCTTACTGGGTCAATAATTGGTCATTAGGTCAAAAATTGACCATTTTGATCAAAATTGACTTTTTGGTCAAAAGTTGACCTATTGAGTCAATGGGTGGTCATTAAGTCAAAAATTGACTATTTTGACCAAAATTAACTTTTTGGTCAAAAGTTGACCTGTTGGGTCAATGGGTTTGTCATTGGGTCAAGGATTGACCATTTTGACCAAAGTTGACTTTTTAGTCAGAGATTGACTTATTGGGTCAATAATTAGTCATTAAGTAAAAAATTGATTATTTTGACAAAAATAGAATTTTTGGTCAAAGTTAACCCATTGGGTAAATGGGATGGTCATTGGATCAGAAAATGACCATTTTGACTAAAGTTGTCTTTTTGGTCAAAAATTGACCTATTTTGTCAATGAGTTAATATTTAGGTCAAGAACTGGCCATCTGGACGAAAGATGAATTTTTGGTCAAAAGTTGGCCAATTGGGTCAACGGGTTAGTCATTGTGTTAAAAATTGACAATTTTGACTAAAGTTGATTTTTTGGTCAAAAGTTGACCTATTTGGTCAATAAGTTGGTAATTGGGTCAAGACTTGACGATTTTGACCAAAGATGACATTTTGGTCAAAAGTTAATCTATTGGGTTTAATGAGTCGTCATTGGGTCAAAAATTGACCATTTTTATCAAAATTGACTATCTGGTCAAAAGTTGACATATTGGGTCAATGGGTTTGTCATTGGCTCAAGGATTGACCATTTTGACCAAAGTTGACTTTTTTGTTAGAGATTGAATTATTGGGTCAATAATTGGTCATTAAGTCAAAAATTGACTATTTTGACTAAAATTGACTTTTTGGTCAAAAGTTAACCCACCATTGGGTGAACGGGGAGGTCATTGGGTCAGAAATAGACCATTTTGACAAAAGTTGACTTTTTGGTCAAAAGTTGACCTATTTGGTCAATGAGTTGGTAATTGAGTCAGGAGTTAGCCATTTTGACCAAAGATAACTTTTTTGGTCAAAAGTTGACCTGTTGGGTCAATGGGTTAGTCATTGAATCAAAAAATGACCATTTTGACCAAAGTTGACTTTTGGGTCATAAGTTGACCTATTGGGTCAATGGGTGGTGGTCATTAGATCAAAAATTGACTATTTTGACCAAAATTGACTTTTTTGTCCAATGTTGATCTATTGGGTCAATGGGTTTGTCATTGGGTCAATGATTAACCATTTTGACCAATGTTGACTTTTTGTTTAGAGATTGACTAATTGGGTCAATAATTGGTCATTAATTCAAAAATTGACTATTTTGATCAAAATTGACAGTTTGGTCAAAAGTTGACATATTAGGCCAATGGGTTGGTCTTTGGGTCAAGGATTGATCATTTTGACCAAAGTTAACTTTTTGGTCAAAAGTTGACCTATTGGGTTAAAGGGTTGGTCATTGGGTCAAGTATTGACCATTTTGACCAAAATTGACTTTTTGGTCACAGATTGAATTATTGTGTGAGTAATTGGTCATTAGGTCAAAAATTGACAATTTTGACCAAAATTCACTTTTTGGTCAAAAGTTAACCCATCGGGTCAACAGGGTCATTAGGTTGGTCATTGGGTCAGAAATTGACAATTTGGTCAAAATGGTCAATTGGGTTGGTCATTGGGTCAAAATGGTCAATTGGGTTGGTCATTGGGTCAGAAATTGACAATTTTGGTCAAAAGTTAACCCATCGGGTCAGAAATTGACCATTTTAACCAAAATTGACCATTTTGACCAAAGTTGACTTTTTGGTCAAAAGTTGACCTATTGGGTCAATGGGTTGGTCATTGGGTCAGAAATTGACAATTTTGACCAAAGTTAACTTTTTGGTCAAAAGTTCACCTATTGGGTCAATTAAGTGGTCATTAGGTCGAAAATTAACTATTTTGACCAAAATTGTTTTTTTGGTCAAAAGTTGACCCATTGGGTTAACAGCGTGGTCATTGGGTTATAAATTGACCATTTTGACTAAAGTTGACATGTTGGTCAAAAGTTGATCTATTTGGTCAATGAGTTGGTAATTGGGTCAAGAATTAACCGTTTTGAACTAAGATGGCTTCTTGGTAAAGAAATTGATCTGTTGGGTCAATGGGTTGGTCATTGGGTCAAAAATTTACCCTTTTGACCAAAGTTGACTTTTTGGTCAAAAGTGACCTATTGGGTCAATGGGTGACCATTCAATAAAAAATTGACTATTTTGACCAGAATTGACAATTTGGTCAAAAGTTGACCGATTGGGTCATTGGGTTTGTCATTGGGTCAAGAATTGACCATTTTGACCAAAGTTGACTTTTTGGTCAGAGATTGACTTATTGAGTTAATAATTGGTCAATAGGTTAAAAATGGAATATTTTGACCAAAATTGAATTTTTCGTCAAAAGTTAACCCATTTGGTTAACGGGGTGGTCATGGGTCAGAAATTGACCATTTTGACCAAAGTTGACTTTTTTGTCAAAAGTTAATTGTGTCAATGGGGGTCATTAAGTCAAAAATTGACTATTTTGACCAAAATTGACTATTTGGTCAAAAGTTGACATATTGGGTTAATGGGTTTGTCATTGAGTCAAGGATTGACCATTTTGATTAAAGTTGACTTTTTGGCCTGAGATTAACTCATTGGGTTAATAATTGGTCATTAATTAAAAAATTGACTATTTTGACCAAAATTAACTTTTTGGTCAAAAGTTGACCACGTAGGCTAATGGGTTGGTGATTGGGTCAAAGATTGATCATTTTGACCAAAGTTAACTTTTGGTCAAAAGTTGACTTATTGGGTCAATGGGTTTGCCATTGGGTCAAGGAATGACCATTTTGGCTAAAGTTGACTTTTTGGTCAGATATTAACTTATTTGGTCAAAAATTTGTCATTAATTTGAAAATTGATTATTTTGACAAAAATTGACTTTTTAGTCAAAAGTTGACCTAATAGGCTATTGGGTTGGTCATTGGGTCAAGGATTGATCATTTTGACCAAAGTGAACTTTTTTGTCAAAAGTTGACCTATTGGGTCAATGGGTTGATCATTCGGTCAAGGATTGACCATTTTGACCAAAGTATACTTTTTGGTCAGAGATTGACTTACTGGGGAAATAATTGTTCATTGGGTCAAAAATTGACTATTTTGACCAAAATTGACTTTTTGGTCAAAAGTTGACCTATTGGGTCAATGGGTGGTCATTAGGTCAAAAACTGAGTATTTTGACCCAAACTGACTTTCTGGTCAAAATTTGACCTATTAGGCTAATGGGTTTATCATTAGGTCAATGATTGATCATTTTGACCAAAGTTGACTTTTTTGTCAGAGATTGACTTATTGAGTCAACAATTGGTCATTAGGTCAAAAATTGACTATTTTGACCAAAATTGAATTTTTGGTCAAAAGTTAACCCATTCAATCAACGAGGTGGTCATTGGGTCAGAAATTGACCATTTTGACCAAAGTTGACCTTTTCGTCAAAAGTTGACCTATTTAGTCAATGAGTTGGTATTTTGGTCAAGAAAAGACCATTTTTACCAAAGATGACATTTTTGTCAGAAGTTGACCTATTGGATCATTGGGTCAAAAATTGACCATTTTGACCAAAGTTGACTTTTTGGTCAAAAGGTGACCTATTGGGTCAATGAGTGGTCATAAAGTCAAAAATTGACTATTTAGACAAAATTGACTATTTGGTCAAAATTTGACTAATTGGGTCAATGGGTTTGGCATTGGGTCTAGGATTTACCATTTTGTCCAAAGTTTACTGTGTGGTCATAGATTGATTTATTGGGTCAATAATTAGTCATTAATTCAAAAATTGACTATTTTGACCAAAATTGACTTTTCGGTCAAAAGTTGACCTATTATGTTAATGGGTTGGTCATTGGGTCAAGGATTGATCATTATGACCAAAGTTGACTTTTTGGTCAAAAGTTGACCATTTGGGTCAATGTGTTGGACATTGGGTCAAGGATTGACTATTTTGACCAAAGTTGACTTTTTGGACAGGGATTGGCTACTAGGTCAATAGGTGGTCATTAGGTCAAAAATTGACTATTTTGACCAAAATTGACTTTTTTGACCAAAATTGACTTTTTGGTCAAAAGTTGACCTATTGGGTCAATGGGTTGTCAATGAGTCAAGGATTGACCATTTTGACCAAAGTTGACTTTTTGTTATGAGATTGAATTATTGGGTCAATAATTGGTCATTAGATCAAAAATTGACTATTTTGATCAAAATTGAATTTTTCGTCAAAAGTTAACCCATTAGGTCAACGAAGTGGTCATTGGGTCAGAAATTGACCATTTTGACCAAAGTTGAGTTTTTGGTCAAAAGTTGACCTATTTTGACCAAAATTAAATTTTCGGTCAAAAGTTAACCCATTGGGTCAACGGTGTGATCATTGGGTCAGAAATTGACCATTTTGGCCAAAGTTGACTTTTTAGTCAAAAGTTGACATATTTGGTCATTGAGTTGGTGATTGGGTCAAGAATTGACCATTTTGACCAAAGATGACTTTTCGGTCAAAAGTTGATTTATTGGGTCAATGGCTTGCTCATTGGATCAAAAATTGACCATTTTGACCAAAGTTGACTTATGTTCAAAAGTTGACCAACTGGATCAATGGGTGGACATTCGGTCAAAAATTGACTATTTTGAAATGAATTGATTATTTGGTCAAAAGTTGACCTATTGGGTCATTGGGTTTGTCATTGGGTCAGGGATTGACCATTTTGACCTAAGTTGACTTTTTGGTTAGAGATTGACTTATTGGGTTAATAACTGGTCATTAAGTCAAAAATTGAATTTTTTGACCAAAATTGAATTTTTTGACCATAATTGAATTTTTTTACCAAAATTGAATTTTTGGTTAAAAGTTATCCAATTGGGTCAATGGGGTGGTTATTGGGTCAGAAATTGACCATTTTGATCAAAGTTGACTTTTTGGTCAAAAGTTGAGCTATTTGGTCAATGATTTGGTATTTTTGTCAACAATTGACCATTTTCACCGAAGATGACTTTTTGGTCAGAGGTTGACCTATTGGGTCAATGAGTTGGTCATTGGGTCAAAAATTGACCATTGACCAAAGTTGACTTTTAGGTCAAAACTTGACCTCTTGGGTCAATGGGTGGCCATTAAGTCAAAATTTGACTATTTTGACCAAAATTGACTATTTGGTCAAAAAATTGACCTATTGGGTCAATGGGTTTGTCATTGGGTCAAGGATTGACCATTTTGGTCATAGTTAACTTTTAGGTCAGAGATTGACTTATTGGGTTAATAATTGGTCATTAATTCAAAAGTTGACTATTTTGACAAAAATTGACTTTTTGGACAAAAGATGAACTATTAGGCCAATGAGTTGGTTATTGGGTCAACGATTGATAATTTTGACCAAAGTTGACTTTTTAGTCAAAATTTGACCTATTGGGTCAATGGGTTGGTCATTGGGTCAAGGATAGACCATTTTGACCAAAGTTGACTTTTTGGTCAGAGATTGGCTTACTTGGGCATCTTTAGGTCAAAAATTAACTATTTTGAGCAAAATTAATTTTTTGGTCAAAATTTGATCTATTGGGTCAATGATTGACCATTTTGACCAAAGTTGACTTTTTGGTCAAAAGTTGACCTATTGGGTCAATGGGTTGGTCATTGGGTCAGGGATTGACTTATTGGGTCAATAATTGGTCATTAGGTCAAAACTTGATTATTTTGACCAAAATTAAATTTATGGTGAAAAGTTGACCCATTGGGTCAACGGGGTGGTCATTGGGTCATAAATTGACCATTTTTGTCCAAGGTTGACCTTTTGGTCAAAAGTTGACCTATTTGGTGAATGAGTTTGTAATTAGTTCAAGATTAGACCATTTTGACCGAAGATGACTTCTAGGTCAAAATTTGATCTATTAGGTAAATGGGTTGGTCATTAGGTCAAAGATTGACTATTTTGACTAAAGTTCACTTTCGGTCAAAAGTTGAACTATAGGGTCATGGGTTAGTCATTGGGTCAAGGATTGACCATTTTGACCAAACTGACTTTTTACTAAGAGATTGACTTATTGAGTCAATAATTGGTCATTAAGTCAAAAATTGACTATTTTAGCCAAAATTGACTTTTTGGTCAAAAGTTGACCTATTAGGTCAATGGGTGGCTCATTGGGTCAACAATTGACCATTTTGAACAAAGTGAACTTTTTGGTCAAAAGTTGAATTATTGGTTCAATGGGTTGGTCATTGTGTCAGAAATTGACCATTTTCACCAAATTTAACTTTTTGGTCAAAAGTTGACCTATTAGGTCAATTGGGTTGTCATTAGGTAAAAAATTGACTATTTTGACCAAAACTGCTATTTGGTCAAAAGTTGACATATTGGGTCATGGATTGATTATTTTGACCAAAGTTAACATTTTTGTCAAAAGTTGAGCTATTAGGTCAATGAGTTGGTCATTGGGTCAAGGATTTACCATTTTTTTACCAAAGTTGACTTTTTGGTCAGAGATTGACTTATTTGGTCAATAATTGGTCATTAGGTCAACAATTGACTATTTTGACCAAGATTGAATTTTTGGTCAAAGTCAATCTATTAGGTCAATGGTGGTCATCGTAGTCGAAATTGACCATTTTGACCAAAGTTGACTTTTTTGTCAAAAGTTGACCTATTGGGTCAAGGGTGTGGTCATTAGGTCAAAAATTGATTATATTAACCAAAATTTACATTTTGGTCAAAAGTTGACCTATTGTGTCTATGGGTTGGTCATTGCCTGAAAGATTGACTATTTTTACAAAAGTTCACTTTTTGGTCAAAACTTGGCCTGTTGGGTATTAGGTTTGGTCATTGGGTCAATGATTGACCATTTTGACCGAAGTTGACTTTTTGGCCAGAGATTGATTTTTTAGGTCAATAATTGGTCATTATCTCAAAAATTAACTATTTTGGACAAAAGTTGATCTATTGGGTCTATGGGTTGGTCATTAGGACAAGGATTAACCATTTTGACCAAAGTTGACTTTTTGGTCAAAATTTGACCTATTGGGTCAATTGGGTGGTCATTGGGGCAGAAATTGACCATTTTAACCAAACATGACTTTTTGGCCAAAAGTTGACCTATTAGGTCAATGGGGTGGTCATTAGGTCAAAAATTGACAATTTTGACCAAAGCCAACTTTTTGGTCAAAAGTTGACCTATTGGGTCAATGGGTTGGTCATTGGGTCAAGGATTGACCATTTTGACCAAAGTTGACTTTTTGGTCAAAGGTTGACAAATTGGGTCAATGGGTTGGTCATTGGGTCAAAGATAGACCAATTCAACCAAAGCTAACTTTTTGGTCAGAGATTGACTTATTGGGTTAATAATTGTTCATTAGGTAAAAAATTGATTATTTTGACCAAAATTAAATTTTGGTCATAAGTTGACCCATTGGGTCAACGAGGTGGTCATTGGGTCAGAAATTGACCATTTTAACCAAACATGACTTTTTGGTCAAATGTTGACCTATTAGGTTAATGGGGTGGCCATTCGGTTAAAAATTGACAATTTTAACCAAAATTAACTTTTTGGTCAAAAGTTGACCTATTGGGTCAATGGGCTGGTCATTCCGTCAAGGATGGACCACTTTGACCAAAGTTCATTTTTTGGTCAAAGGTTGACATATTGGGTCAATGGGTTGGTCATTGGGTCGAAGATTGACTAATTCAACCAAAGTTGACTTTTTGGTCAGAGATTGACTTATTGGGTCAATAATTGCTAATTAGGTCAAAAATTGATTATTTTGACCAAAATTAAATTTTTTGTCATAAGTTGACCCATTGGGTCAACGGGTGGTCATGGGTCAGAAATTGACCATTTTAGCCAATATTGACTTTTTGGTCAAAAGTTAAACTATTTAGTCAATGAGTTGGTAATTGGGTCGAGAATTGATCATTTTGACTGAAGATGACCTTTAAGTCAAAATTTGATCTATTGGGACAATGGGTTAGTCATTGGGCAAAAAATTGACCATTTTGACTAAAGTTGACTTTTTGGTCAAAAGTTGACCTATTGAGGTATTTGGTTGGTTATTGGGTCAAGGTTTGACCATTTTTTCCAAAGTTGACTTTTTGGTCAAAAGTTGACCTAATTAGGTCAATGGGTTGATCATTGGGTCAAAAATTGTGCATTTTAACCAAAGTTGACGTTTTGGTCAAAAGTTAACATATTGGGTCAATGGGTTTGTCATTGGATCCAAAATTTATCATTTTAACCAAAGTTGAATTTTTGGTCAGACATTCGCTTACAGGGTCAATAATTGGTCATTTGGCCAAAAATGACTATTTTAACCAATAATGACTTTTTGGTCAAAAGTTGACCTATTGGGTAAATAGGTTAGTCATTGGGTCAATGATTGACCATTTTGACCAAAGTTGACTTTTTGGTCAAAATTTGACCTATTGGGTGGATGGGTTGGTCATTGGGTCAAGGATTTACCATTTTGACCAAAGTTGACTTTTTGGTCAGTGATTAACTTATTGGGTTAATAATTGGTCATTAGGTCAAAAAATGATTATTTTGATCAAAAATAAATTTTTGGTCAAAAGTTGACCCATTTGGTCAACAGGGTGGTCATTGGGTCAGAAATTGACCATTTTGACCAAATTTGACTTGTTGGTCAAAAGTTGATCTATTTGGTCAATGAGTTGGTAGTTGGGTCAAGAATTAACCGTTTTGAAGGAAGATGACTTGTTGGTCAAAAGTTGATCTATTGGGTCAATGAGTTGGTCATTGGGTCAAAAATTGACCATTTTCAACCAAGTTGACTTTTTTGTCAAAAGTTGACCTATTGGGTCAATGGGTGGTCATTATGTGAAAAATTGACTTTTTTTGACCAAAATTGACCTTTTGACCATAATTGAATTTTTCGTCAAAAGTTGACCTATTGGGTCAATTGGTTTGTCAATGGGTCAAACATAGACCATTTTGACCAAAGTTGATTTTTCTATCAGAGATTAACTTGTTGGGTCAATATTGGTCATTAATTCAAAAATGTACTATTTTGACCAAAATTGACTTTTTGGTCAAAAGTTGACCTATTAGGCCAATTGATTGATCATTGGGTCAAGGATTGATTATTTTGACAAAAGTCGACTTTTTGGTCAAAAGTTGACCTATTGGGTCAATGGGTAGGTCATTGGGTCTGACTATTTTGTCCAAACTCGACTTTTTGGTCAGATATTGGTTTGCTGGGTCAATAATTGGTCATTAGGTCAAAAAATTGACCATTTTGACCAAAATTGACTTTTTGGTCAAAAGTTGACCTATTGAGTCAATGGGTGGTCATTAAGTAAAAAATTGACTATTTTGACCAAAATTGACTTTTTGCTCAAAAGTTGACCTGCTAGGTCAATGGGTTTGTCATTGGGTCAAGGACTGACCATTTTGACCAAAGTTGACTTTTTGGTCAGAGATTGACTTATTGGGGCAATAATTGATTAAGTGAAAATTAACTATTTTGACAAAAATTGAATTTTTGCTCAAAGTTAACCCATTGGGTCAACGGGGTGGTTATTGGGTTAGAAAATGATCATTTTGACAAAAGTTTACTTTTTGGTCAAAAGTTGACCTCTTTGGTCAATGAGTTAATATTTAGGGCAAGAATTGACCATCTGGACGAAAGATGACTTTTTGGTGAAAAGTTGGCCTATTGGGTCAATGAGTTGGTCATTGGGTCAAAAATTGACTATTTTTACCAAAGTTGACTTTTTGGTAAAAAGTTGACTTATTGGGTCAATGGGTGGTCATTTAGTTAAAAACTGACTGTTTTGATCAAAATTGACTATCTGGTCAAAAGTTGACCTATTGGGTCAATGGGTTTGTCATTGGAATAAGGGTTGACCATTTTGACCAAAGTTGACTCTTTTGTCAGAGATTGAATTATTGGGTCAATAATTGGTCATTAGGTCAAAAAATTATCTATTTTGACTAAAATTGACTTTTTGGTCAAAAGTTATCCCATTGGGACAACAGGGTGGTTATTGGGTCAGAAATTAACCATTTTGATTAAAATTGACTTTTTGGTCAAAAGTTGAGCTATTTGGTCAATGATTTTGTATTTTTATCAACAATTGACCATTTTCACCGAAGATGACTTTTTGGTCAGAGATTGACCTATTGGGTCAGTGGGTTAGTCATTGGGTCAAAAATTGACCATTTTGACAAAAGTTGACTTTTTGGCTCATAAGTTGACTTATTGGGTCAATGGGTGGTCATTAGATCAAAAATTGATTATTTTGGCCAAAATTGACTTTTTGGTCCAATGTTGACCTATTGGGTCAATGGGTTTGTCATTAGGTCAAGGATTAACCATTTTGAACAATGTTGACCCTTTATTCAGAGATTGACTAATTGGGTCAATAATTGGTCATTAATTCAAAAATTGACCATTTTGACCAAAATTGACAGTTTGGTTAAAAGTTGACGTTTTAGGCCAATGGGTTGGTCATTGGGTCAAGGATTGATCATTTTGACTAAATTTAACTTTTTGGTCAAAAGTTGACCTTTTGGGTTAAAGGGTTGGTCGTTGGGCCAAGTATTGACCATTTTGACCAAAATTGACTTTTTGGTCAGAGATTGAATTATTGAGTCAATAATTGGTCATTAGGTCAAAAATTGATTTTTTGGTCAAAAGTTAACCCATCGGGTCAACAGGGTGGTCATTGGGTCAGAAATTCACCATTTTGACCAAAGTTGACTTTTTGGTCAAAAGTTGACCTATTGGGTCAATGGGTTGGTCATTGGTTAGAAAATGGCAATTTTGACCAAACTTAATTTTCTGGTCAAAAGTTAACCTATTGGGTCAATTACGTGGTCATTAGGTCGAAAATTAACTATTTGGACCAAAATTATTTTTTTTGGTCAAAAGTTGACCCATTGGGCTAACAGGGTGGTCATTGGGTTAGAAATTGACCATTTTGACTAAAGTTGACTTATTGGGTCAATGGGGTGGTCATTAGGTCAAAAATTGACTATTTTGACCAAAATTGACTTTTTGGTCAAAAGTTGAAATATTGGGTCAATGAGTTGGTTATTGGGTCAAGAAGTGACCATTTAACCAAGTTGATTTTTGGTCAAAAGTTGACCAATTGTATAAATGGGTTGATCATTGGGTCAAGGATTGACCATTTTGATCAAAGTTAACTTTTTAGTAAGTGATTGACTTATTGGGTCAATAATTAGTCATTATGTCAAAAATTGACTATTTTAGCCAAAATTGACTTTTTGGTCAAAAATTCACCTATTAGGTTAATTGGGTGGGTCATTTGGTAAAAAATTGACTTTTTTGACTAAAATTGTTTTTTGGTCAAAAGTAGACATATTGGGTCATTGGGTTACGGATTGACCGTTTTGACCAAAGTTAACATTTTTACCAAAAGTTTATCTATTTCGTGAATGGGAAGGTCATTTGGTCAAGTATTGACCATTTTGACCAAAATTGACTATTTGGTCAGAGATTGACTTATTTGGTCAATAATTGGTCATTAGGTCAAAAATTGACTATTTTGACCAAAATTGAATTTTTTGTCAAAAGTTGACCCATTAGGTCAATGAGGTGGTCATTAGGTCAGAAAATTAACCATTTTGACCAAAATTTAGTTTTTGGTAAAAACTTGACCTATTGGGTCAATGGGGTGATCATTAAGTCAAAAATTGACTCTATTGACCAAAATTGACTTTTTGGTCAAAAGTTGACCTATTGTGTTAATGGGTTGGATATTGTCTCAAGGATTGACTATTTTGACTAAAGTTCACTTCTTGGTCAAAAGTTGACCTATTGGGTAAATGGGTTGGTCATTGAGTCAATGATTGACTATTTGGACCAAAGTTGACATTTTGTTCAGAGATTAACTTATTAGGTCAATAAAATTGGTCATTATGTGAAAAATTCACTATTTTGGTCAAAGTTGACCTATTGGGTCTATGGACTGGTCATTGGGTCAAGGATTAAGCATTTTTACCAAAGTTGATCTTTTAGTCAAAAGTTGACCTATTGGGTCAATGGGTTGGTCATTGAGTTAAGGATTGATCATTTTGACCAAAGTTGACTTTTTAGTTAGAGATTGACTTATTGGGTTAATAATTTGACAATAGCTTACAAATTGACTATTTTTACCAACATTGAATTTTTTGTCAAAAGTTGATCTATTGGGTAAATGAGTTGGTCATTGGGTCAAAATTGATCATTTTGACCAAAGTTAAATTTTTGGTCAAAAGATGACATATTGGGTCAATTAGGTGGTCATTAGGTCAAAAATTGACTATTTTAACCAAAATTAATTTTTGGTCAAAAGTTGACCCATTGGGTTAACGGGGTGGTCATTGGGTTAGAAATGGACAATTTTGACCAAAGTTTACTCTTTGGTCAAAAGTTGACTTATTGGGTCAGTGGGGTGGTCATTAGGTCAAAAATTGACTATTATGATCAAAATTTACTTTTTGGTCAAAAGTTGACATATTTGGTCAATAATTTGGTCATTGGGTAAAGGATTGACCATTTTGACCAGAGTTGACTTTTTGGTCAAAAGTTGGCCGACTGGGTCAATGGGTTGGTCATTGGGTCAAGGATTGACCATTTTCACCAATGTTAACATTTTGGTCAGAGATTGACTTGTTGGGTCAATAATTGGTCATTAGGTGAAAAATTGATAGTTTTGACAAAAATTAAATTTTTTGTCATAAGTTAACCCATTGGGTCAACGGAGTGGTCATTGGGTCAGAAATTAACCATTTTGATCTAAGATTACTTTTTAGTCAAATGTTGACCTATTTGATCAATGAGATGGTAATTGGGTCAAGAATTGACCGTTTTGACCGAAGATGACTTTTTGGTCAAAAGTTGATCTATGGGTCAATGGTTTGGTGATTGGGTCAAAAAGTGACCATTTTGACCAGGGTTGACTTTTTGGTCAAAAGTTGACTTAATTGGTCAACGGGTGGTCATTATGTCAAAAATTGATAATTTTGACCAAAGTTGACTTTTGGTCAAAAGTTGCCATATTGGATCAATGGGTTTGTCATTGGGTCAAGAATTGACCATTTTGACCAAAGTTAACTTTTTGGTCAGAGGATGACTTATTGGGTCAATAATTGGAGATTAATTCAAAATTTGTCTATTTTGACCAAAATAGTCTTTTTGTTCAAAAGTTGACCTATTAGGCCGATGGGTTGGTCATTGGGTCAACGATTGATCATTTTAACCAAAGTTGACTTTTTGGTCAAAAGTTGAACTATTGTGTCAATGGGTTGGTCAATGGGTCAAGGATTGACCATTTTGACTGAAGAGGACTTTTTGGTCGGAATTGTCTTGGTCAATAATTGTTCATTAGGTCAAAAATTAACTATTTTGACCAAAATTTTCTTTTTGTTCAAAAGTTGACCTATTGGGTCAATGGGTTTGTCATTGGGTATAAGATTGACCATTTTGACAAAAATTGTCTTTTTGGTCAAAAGTTGACATATTTAGGTCAATGAGGCGGTAATTAGGTCAAAAATTGACAATTTTGACCAAAATTAACTTTTTGGTCAAAAGTTGACCTATTCGGTCAATGGGTTGGCATTGGATTAAGGATTAACTATTTTGGCCAAAGTTGACTTCTTAGTCAAAAGTTGACAAATTGGGTCAATCGGTTGGTCATTAGTTCAAGGTTTGATCATTTTCACCAAAGTTGACATTTAGGTCATTGTGTCCGAAATTGAACATTTTGTCCAACTTTGACTTTTTGGTTAAAAGTTGACCTTTTGGGTCAATGAGATGGTCATTAGGTTAAAAACTGACAATTTTGACCAAAATTGACTTTTTAGTCAAAAGTTGTCCTTTTGGGTCAATGAGTTGGTCATTGGGTCAAGAACTAACCATTTTAACCAACGTTGAAATTTTGGTCAAAATTTGACCGATTGGGTCAATGGGTTGGTCATCGGGTCAAGGATTGAGCATTTTGACCAATGTTGACTTTTTGGTCAAAAGTTGACCTATTCAGTCAATAATTGGTCATTAATTTAAAAATTTACTATTTTGACCAAAATTAACTTTTTGGTCAAATATCGATATATTGGGTTAGTGGGTTGGTCATTTGGTCAAAGATGACTTTTTGGTCAAAAGATGATTTATTGGGTCAATGGGTTGCTCATTGGGTAAAAAATTGACTATTTTGACCAAAGTTGACTTTTTGGTCAAAAGTTGACCTATTGAGTCAATGGGTGGTCATTCAGTCAAAAATAGACTGTTTTGAAAAGAATTGACTATTTGGTCAAAAGTTGACCTATTGGGTCAATGGGTTTGTCATTGGGTCAAGGATTGACCATTTTGACCTAAGTTGACCTTTTGTTCAGAGATTGCCTTATTGGATTAATAACTGGTCATTAGGTCAAAAATTGAATTTTTAGACCAAAATTGAATTTTGGGTCGAAATTTATCCCATTAGGTCAACGGGGTGGTCATCGAGTCAGAAATTGACCATTTTGACCAAAGTTGACTTTTTGGTCAAAAGTTGACCTATTTGGTCAATGATTTGTTATTTTGGTCAACAGTTGACTGTTTTCACCGAAAATGACTTTTTGGTCAGAGGTTGACCTATTGGGTCAATGGGTTGGTCATTGGGTCGAAAATTGACAATTTTGACCAAAGTTGACTTTTAGGTCAAAACTTGACCTATTGGGTCAATGGGTGGTCATTAAGTCAAAAATTGACTATTTTGACCAAAATTGGCTATTTGGTCAAAAGTTGACCTATTGGGTCAATGGGTTTGTCATTAGGTCAAGGATTGACAATTTTGACCAAAGTTGACTTTTTGGTCAGAGATTGACTTATTGGGTTAATAATTGGTCATTAATTAAAAAGTTGACTATTTTGACCAAAATTAACTTTTTGGACAAAATATGACCTATTAGGCCAATGAGTTGGTTATTGGGTCAACGATTGATCATTTTGACCAAAGTTGACTTTTTAGTGAAAATTTGACCTATTGGGTCAATGGGTTGGTCATTGGGTCAAGGATAGACCATTTTGACCAAAGTTGACTTTTTGGTCAGAGATTGACTTACTGGGCAATAATTGGTCATTAGGTAAAAAATTGACTATTTTGACCAAAATTGATTTTTTGTTCAAAATTTAATTTATTGGGTTAATGGGTTGGTCATTGGGTCAATGATTGACCATTTTGACCAAAGTTAACTTTTTGGTTAAAAGTTGACCTATTTGGTCAATGGGTTGGTCATTGGGTCAGGGTTGACTTATTGGGTCAATAATTGGTCATTAGGTCAAAAATTGATTACTTTGACCAAAATTAAATTTATGGTGAAAAGTTGACCCATTGGGTCCATGGGGTGGTCACTGGGTCAGAAATTGACTATTTTGTCCAAAGTTGACCTTTTGGTCAAAAGTTGACCTATTTGGTGAATGAGTTGGTAATTGGGTCAAGAACAAACCATTTTGACCGAAGATGAATTTTTGGTCAAAATTTGATTTATTAGGTAAATGGGTTGGTCATTGGGTCAAAGGATGACTATTTTGACTAAAGATCATTTTTTGGTCAAAAGTTGACCATTGGGTCACGGGATAGTCATTGGGTCAAAGATTGACCATTTTGACCAAAGCTGACTCTTTACTAAGTGATTGACTTATTGAGTCAATAATTGGTCATTAGGTCAAAAATTGACTATTTTAACCAAAATTGACTTTTTAGTCAAAAGTTGACCTATTTGGTCAATGGGTGGGTCATTGTGTCAAGAATTGACCATTTTGACCAAAGTGAACTTTTTGGTCAAAAGTTGAATTTTTTGGTCAATGGGTTGGTCATTCTGTCAAAAATTGACCATTTTCACCAAATTTAACTATTTTGGTCAAAAGTTGACCTATTAGGTCAACTGGGTGGTCATTAGGTAAAAAATTGACAATTTTGACCAAAACTGCTTTTTGGTCAAAAGTTGACATATTTGGTCATTGGGTCATGGAATGATTATTTTGACCAAAGTTAACATTTTTGTCAAAAGTTGAGCTATTGGGTCAATGAGTTGGTCATTAGATCAATGAGTTGGTCATTGGGTTAAGGATTGACCATTTTGACCAAAGTTGACTTTTTGGTCAGAGATTGACTTATTTGGTCAAAAATTGGTCATTAGGTCAATAATTGACTATTTTGACCAAGATTGAATTTTTGGTCAAAAGTTGATCCATTAGGTCAATGGGGTGGTCATTGGGTCAGAAATTGACCATTTTGACCAAAGTTGACTTTTTTGTCAAAAGTTGACCTATTGGATCAATGGGGTGGTCATTAGGTAAAAAATTTGCTATATTGACCAAAATTGACATTTTGGTCAAAAGTTGACCAATTGTGTCTATGGGTTGGTCATTGTCTGAAACATTGACTATTTTGACTAAAGTTCACTTTTTGTTCAAAAGTTGGCCTATTGAGTCAATGGTTTGGTCATTGGGTCAATGATTGACCATTTTGACCGAAGTTGAATTTTTGGTCAGAGATTGATTTTTTGGGTCAATAATTGGTCATTATGTCAAAAATTAACAATTTTGGTCAAAAGTTGATCTATTGGGTCTATGGGTTGGTCATTAGGACAAGGATTAACCATTTTGACCAAAGTTGACTTTTTTGGTCAAAATTTGACCTATTAGGTCAATGGGTTGGTCATTGGGTCAAAAATTGACCATTTTAATCGAACATGACTTTTTGGTCAAAAGTTGACCTATTGGGTTAATGGGGTAGCCATTAGGTAAAAAATTTACAATTATAACTAAAATTAACTTTTTGGTCAAAAGTTGACCTATTGGGTCAATGTGTTGGTCATTGGGTCAAGGATTGAACATTTTGACCAAAGTTGACTTTTTGGTCAAAGGTTAACTTATTGGGTCAATGGGTTGGTCATTGGGTCAAAGATTGACCAATTCTATCAAAGTTTGGGTCAATAATTGGTCATTAGGTCAAAAATTGATTATTTTGACCAAAATTTAATTTTTGATCATAGTTGACCCATTGGGTCAATGGGGGTGGTCACTGGGTCAGAATTGACCATTTTATCCAAAGTTGACTTTTTGGTCAAAAGTTAAACTATTTGGTCAATGAATTGGTAATTAGGTCAACAATTGATCATTTTGACCGAAGACGACTTTTAGGTCAAAATTTGATCTATTGGGTCAATGGGTTAGTCATTAGGCAAAAAATTGACCATTTTGACCAAAATTGACATTTTGGTCAAAAGTTGACCTATTGGGTTATTGGGTTGGTTATTGGGTCAAGGTTTGACCATTTTTACCAAAGTTGACTTTTGGTCAAAAGTTGACTTATTATGTCAATGGGTTGGTCATTAGGTAAGAAATTGATCATTTTTGACTTATTGGTCAAAAGTTGACATTTTTGGTCAATGGGTTTGTCATTTGATCAAAAATTAAATCATTTTAACTAAAGTTGAATTTTTGGTCAGACATTCGCTTACGGGGTCAATAATTGGTCGTAAGGCCAAAAAATGATTATTTTGACCAAAATTGACTTTTTGGTCAAAAGTTGACCTTTTGGGTCAATGAGTTGGTCATTGGGTCAAGGATTGACCATTTTGGCCAAAGTTGACTTTTTGGTCAAAAGTTGACCTATTGGGTCGATGAGTTGGTCCTTAGGTCAAGGATTGACCATTTTGATCAAAGTTGACTTTTTGGTCAGTGATTTACTTATTGGGTCAATAATTGGTCACTAGTTCAAAAATTGGTCATTAGGTCAAAAAATGATTATTTTAACCAAAATTAAATTTTTGGTCAAAAGTTGACCCATTGGGTCAACGGGGTGGTCCTTGGGTCATAAATTGACCATTTTGACCAAAGTTGACTTGTTGGTCAAAAGTTGATCTATTTGGTCAATGAGTTCGTAATTGGGTCAAGGATTAACCGTTTTGAACGAAGATGACTTTTTGGTCAAAAGTTGATCTATTGGGTCGATGGGTTGGTCATTGGATAAAAAACTGACCATTTTGACCAAAGTTGAGTATTTGGTCAAAAGTTGATCTATTGGGTCAATGGGTGGTCATTAGTTAAAAAATTGACTATTTTGACCAAAATTGACTTTTTGGTCAAAAGTTGGCCTATTGGGTCAATTGGTTTGTCAATGGGTCAAAAATTGACCATTTTGACCAAAGTTGATTTTTCTGTGAGGGATTGACTTATTGGGTCAATAATTGGCATTAATTCAAAAATTGACTATTTTGACCAAAATTGACTTTTTGGTCAAAAGTTGACCTATTAGGCCAAGGGTTTGATCATTGGGTCAAGGATTGATCATTTTGACCAAAGTCGACTTTTGGTCAAAAGTTGACCTATTGGGTCAATGAGTTGGTCATTGGGTCTGACCATTTTAACCAAACTTGACTTTTGGGTCAGATATTGGCTTCCTGGGTCAATAATTGGTCATTAGGTCAAAAATTGACCATTTTGATCAAAATTGACTTTTTGGACAAAAGTTGACCTATTGGGTCAATGTGTGGTCATTAAGTCAAAAATTGGCTATTTTGACAAAAATTAACTTTTTGGTCAAAAGTTGACCTGTAGGGTTAATGGGTTTGTCATTGGGTAAAGGACTGACCACTTTGACCAAAGTTGACTTTTTAGTCAGAGATTGACTTTTTGGGTCAATAATTAGTCATTAAGTAAAAAATTCGCTATTTTGACAAAAATATAATTTTTGTTCAAAGTTAACCCATTGGGTAAACGGGATAGTCATTGGATCAGAAAATGACCATTTTGACTAAAGTTGACTTTTTGGTCAAAAATTGACCTATTTGGTCAATGAGTTAATATTTAGGTCAAGAATTGACCATCTGGACGAAGGATGACTTTTTTGTCAAAAGTTGGCCTATTGGGTGTCAGCATATTTTTAGGTTAAGTGTTTTGAAAAGGGGTCGCCTACAGAAATTGTCGGTAAATTTTCATATTTTAAATTTAATTTATATATAATTTGAAAAGTAGCATTTGATTTTGAAAATAATTTTAAGTTTGAAAATTTTAGGTTATGAAATCAAACCGATCTCACATCCCGAATAGTTCATATAAACGAGCACCACACCACAAACCATAAACGAGCACCACACCACAAAACATGTATCTATCCTGAAGAATAGACACACTGCTTGATGATGGGGCTCGATTAATTAAACTAGAAGATTTGTGACATCCATTTGGTCTGCGAACCAATTTTATAAGCCGACAAGTTCCCCTGCTTAATATAAATAAATTAAGCAGGGTTTATATTACCTGGGTTCTTAAAGTTCCCTATAAGGGCAAGCCCCTATAGTTAATTACATCTTAAATGATGGGAATCATTTAAGAAAACTCTCTATAATGATCAGTGGTTTTGCTCTAAAGAATTTCAAAGTTTAGGTTTTCAAACAATTGGATTTTGAAAATTTCAATTGGGAATGGATCAAATTTGGAACAGTTATTTTAGGGAATCAAAGGAAGAGAAGTAGGGGATGTCACGGACCTGAAGTGAACTTTGGTGACTTCCCAACTATCCTATTGTTTGGCTTCAGTTTGAGAGTTTTTTTAATGTTGTAATCCTGCCAATTTTAATTAATTAGGACTTATATTCGTATGACATAATCATACAAATAGCCTCGAAGATGTGAGGGTTTATGTCGTACCAAATGACTACCTCAGAATCCTAAGACCGGTTAGGGCTTAATTTACATAATATGATTATGCAAATGCCTAACAAAAAGTTGAGGATTTATGTTGCACTAGGCAAACTACCTCGAAATCCTATGACTTGGTTATTTAAAAGTAGGAAAAGGTTTTGCTGAAGTAGACACAAGTTTTGCTGACGACGATGGCTGTGCTGCCCACTATGCTCCAAGCTCCTTGTTGTTGCAGAGGTTTAGTTGTAGAAGGTGAAAATTAGGATATGAGAGAAGTGTTTTGGTTTAGAAAAGTTTTAAAATCCAAATGTCTTTAATGTTTTATTTGGGGAATCTTAAAGTTGATTATAACAACAATGGTTATGATCCCACGGTTCCATCATTCCGGCACCGTTATTTTTATCGGATTCACTTAGTCCAGATGAATTTGCTAAGCTCAACTGAATGAGTTCCACACTTTCATTTAGACCGTGGGAAATCCCGTTAGCAACACGTAGGTTACATCATCCGAGGTATTCCCGATCATCCAAGAAGATGTTTTAATTTAGTTATAGTTATAGTTTTGTGTTCTGTTTGTGATTAAATTTTGAGTTGTTTTATATTTTGAATGTTGTGGCGGTGAATTTTATCTTGTTGTGAATTTTAATTTAGTTTTAGGTTTCAGTTTTTTGGCTATCCTAAAGGTTTCAGTTTTCATGCAGGGTGACATTCTTGTTTAACATGCAAGAGAAGTAAAGTGCAGTATGAGTAAGTAAATTGCAATAAAATAAAAGCGTACCTGGAGGGTCTTCTCGTCATTCCCGCTGCACTTAAAACACATGTCAGAGCATTTAAATATTTTGCAACAAATACCTAGGTAAAGCTAAGGTAAGGTTTTGGTTGTCTACCAAAATCCTAATCCTATTGCTAGTCAATTTCTATGACGTCTAGGTTCTGGTGTTTTATGGATGATTTTCTTCACCAAAGAACAATTAAGTTCAATTGTTCTTCTAAAAAATCCCATTATATTGAGAAAGTGCTTAGGACGGGTCCTAAAGATCTTTTCAATGCTTCTAAGAATATTTCGAGTCCAAATGAATTTCATTGTACAGGTGAATTGGTCATCCAAAAGTTTAGTTGAGTCTTGACTCTTGCTCAGTGAATTTAGGACATTTGATTATCCTATAAGTAAAGTGACATTTCACTTGATACTTTACTTAAGAGTTATAATAATGAAAATCTTTAGGGGGCAAATCAGTTTAATAAAGAATTTAATGATTTAAAACTGGATTTGGTGTTTTAAAGTGATTTAATTTAGTTATGAGATTTTAATAATTTAAGTTTTGAATAGTGTTCAAGTTGTTTTATTCTTAAATGTTTTAAACCATTTGAATTGAAAGAGGATTTTAAATTATTTAATTTAGACTTTAATGATTTAATTTTTAATTTAATTTCAATATTCTAGATTAACTTTAAATTGGTTTGATTTTCTTTATTAAGAATCATTTTTTTTCGAAATTGATTTTGATGTTTCAAGTTTGCTTTAAATTTGCTTTCAAGTGATTTTTGAAATTAATTTTAGTGTTTTAAATTTATTTCAATTTGATTATTAAATTACTTAATGTTTCAAGCTTAATTTAATTAAAGGTTACTTTCTTTTAATTATCATCTTAAGTTTAATTAAGAGTTAAATATTTTTACAGTAATTCATTTAGGAATTTTAAATTAAAGAATTGATATCTTCTTAAATCAAATCCCTAATCTTAATAATCCAAAATTTTAATCTATTCTTCCAAAATTTAAATTATTTAATTAATTAAAATTTACTTTAAATATTTTCAAGATGATTAATGGGTTTCTACCCCTTAATTCCCTAGGTTTCAATCATCTAATGAAAATTTTAAAATAAGATATTTTACCCTCCTCTTGATTAAACCTAAATATTAATTAAGGTTAAAATTCTTTAATTACCTTCATGCCCTTTTTAAGCTTGTTCATTTCATAACTCATCAAATTAAACTCAAATGAACTTAAAATTTTTATGTCACTTTACTCACATGTCAATTAAGACATTAGAGGAGAAGAAGTGATTTTTCTGAATTTAATTTAATTTATATAATTATTTTAATGAAAATAGGTATTTTTCTTGGAAATTCAACAATATGACCAAGGTAAGGTTTCTGCACTTAGAAATATTATGGGATGTTCCTACTGACCAGAGGAACACTTGGACCAATTTTGGTGATTTTTTGAATTATATTTTATTTATTATAATTATTTTGAGTTTTGGAGTGTCAATTAATTATAAAATAAAATTAAAGTTGAAAAATGAATTTTATATTTTTCTTAAGTCCCTCTGACCTCAAGGAGTTCAGAGAAGAAACTTTTTTATTTTTCTGATTTTTTTTATTTATTAGAATTAATTTGGTGAAAAGGTTGGAAAATCTATTTTTTTAATATCAAAAATTGTCTTAAGCATTTCAAATTCATTATCTTAACCAAGAGACTAGGAAAAATATTTAGTTTGCTCCTAAGTGATTAGGAGTCAAAATATGACATTTTTGTGATTTTTATTATTTTTATGATTTTTATTATTTTTTAATTATTTAAAATATTAAAATAAGGTAGAAAATGAAGATTTTTGAAAAATTCCAATTTTAATTTTTTTAGACTCCTCTGATATCAGAGAGCCCACAAAACCAATTTGGTGAATTTTTAAAATGTATTTTTAGAGTTATGAATTTTTAAAGTTTAATTTTGGTCATGTAAATTAATTAATCCATTTAGTGGGGTTAAACATTTTTAATTGATTCCAAATTTTAATGTGAGGTCCCTCTGATCCTAAAGATCAGTGGAGAATTTTTTTCAAGTTCTTTTGATGTGTGGTTAACCCTAATTATTTAAAGTTCAGTTTTGAGTAATTAGGCCAATTATGGTTATTCTTAATGAATTAACTCAAAACATAATTATCCTAGGGTCCTCTGGTCCTAAGGAACCTCCCAAAATTTTCCTAGAATTTTCTAAGCAATATGCTAATTAATGGAATTAAAATATCAAAAACAGTGGCATAAACTTAAAAAATACATAACTTGCCATAGAGATAACCTCAAATCTTGAAAAATTCAGGGAATGTTCCCAAGATCAGAGGCTTCAAAAGCCCTATGGTCTCATGCCATGGTGAATTGTCTATGCAAATGGAGAATTTAAAAACTAAAATGAGTGACTAATTAATAAAAAATAAAATACTCATCAAATTAACTCAATTCTTTTTCCACATTATTTCCTCTGTTCACTGAGCAAGAGGGTATTTTTATTTTTTTTTGTGATTTTTCTACAAAAAGATATGGATTTTCTAAGTTTCAGGCATTTAATTAAATCATAAATTTCATATTTTCCTACTTATCCGACTCAGCGCCACGGCAACCTTAGCGTCTCCGAAGCTCCACACAGCATGCTCCCATTCGCCGTGCCATCCAACTCAGCGCCACGCGGCCCGCGTTTCACGTACCGTTCCCTGGTCCGACGCAATTTGAGCCGTCCAGTTGATACACACTCGATCCAACGGCAGCCGGTCGTCGTCTCCGACTGGTGTGCACCCGTGACCGTCCACACTCAAACCCTAATATCTCCCTTGTTTCTCAATGGATTTTCGTGTTCTTATACTCTATGGATTTGTCTTGAAGAGACGAACACATCCATATGGTTTACATGCATTAAAATCAATTCAAACGAAATGGAGAATCGCTGGAAGCTCTCGGGGAGGAGGAGTGTCCATACCTTGGTTCAGGAGGTGAGGCCTCAACTGAATGTGCTCGGTACATTCGTTGGAGCTGGAAGAGCCTGGGGATGAAGCCTCTGGCCCTGTCGAATTGTCTAGGTGCAACTTCCACCAAGCCCGATTTATGACTTTGGAGGCTAGAGCATTTGGGTGGCCTGGAGCGGGGGCTTTCACTGGGGAACTCCTTCTCTTGGTCCTGTGCAGGTGTGGATGAGTTTAATTTGATTTCGGTGGAGGTTTGAGAAATGTCCTGTTTTGGCCTGATAATTGAGCTCCAAAATTAAGCTCAATCAATGGGATTTAGGGCAAGAGAACATTGGGGATGGATTGCTCTTGGCCAGGGGCAGCTCTGTGAGGAGTTTGGAGGGATTCTATGAAGGTTGATTTCATCCAACCTTTTGGCCGAGAGGGAGTGGCTTATTTAAATAGCCATGGCCAGGGCCTCCCAGGGGGGTTTGATGGCTTGGATCAACTGCTCTAGTGAAGAGAAGAACAGCTGCAGTGGCCATTGGGCATGGGACAACTCATCTAGTTCAAATTGAATTTTTGAATCCATTTAGACCTCTCGGCCATGGTGTTTTCCGGCGACCTGGTGGCCGACGCCCGAGGTCGGTCACCATCCTGATCAGGAGGGTCAGAGCTTGAAGTTTGTGGGTTCAATTGGCCAATTCCAAGTGTAAAGAGGTTTGATTTAAGTGGTAAGGGGGAAGGTTCATTTTGGGTTCAAATGGATCAAGTCATGGCTTAGGGCTTGGTGCACCATCCAAAGCTCTGATTTTGGGCTGAGGGAGGTCAGGTGAGTCAGCTGGTTTTGAGTGGAGAAGTCTCAATGAAAGCTTATTTAGATTAGTTTTGGGTTTAAGTAAAGCATGGGTAAGGTTAAAATGTTTAATTATAGGTTAGGAAAGAGCTCCCCTCTCTTGCCATAAATGGATTGATGACAAGTCAAAGCTCTCATGGCTTCATATCGCTTCTGAATGGCTTCATTTGGCTCCATTTGGCTTGGGGCCAAGCTTAGTCAATTTCATGGAAATGGGTTTTAAGGATTTTAAATTTTTAGGGGTAATTTGGCACATGGCTTAGTTTAGAAAAGTTTAATGCTGAATTTGAAACTTAGGGAGTGATTTAAATCAAAGGGATGATGAGGTGAAAGTGTCATGTAGGCTTTGGATTGACTTTGGGCTTTTTGAAATCATTTTGGATGGGCTTTTAAAATGGTTTAAGGATGTGGTATTTATGTTTCAAAATGGACTGTTGGATGAAAAATTTTGTGAAGGACCATGCCAAATAAATTTTGGGTTTAGTTTAGGGATGTGTCATGAGTGATTTGAAACAAATTTGATGTGATTTGGAGTTGAATTGGGTTTGATTTTAGACTTTTTGGTAAAGGGGGCAAAGTAGGTCAAATTGGGCTAACTTGGGCTAAGGTTGGGCTAATGTTAGATTTGATGTAAAATTAATGTTGCGAAATGTTTATGGGAATCTTACAAAGAGTTTTCAACTTTGGTTGGGCTTTGATTTTGGGATTTGGGCCCATTTGGGTTCCTGGTGGGTTTAGGCCAAAATTGGGGATTTTGGTTTTGGGTTAGGTTTAGGTGGAATTTGGGTTCAAATTTGGGGCAAATATTTTTAGTGTTTTGTTTTTTGGGATATTAGGAAGGTTCAGGAAAAGATTTGGGGTTAATTGGAGTTGAGTAGGGTTAGTTTGGGCTAAGTTTAGGTCATGGGCCAAAATTGGGCTTTAAGCTTCAAATTGGAATTGGATCCAAATGTTAATCAAATTGGGCTTGGATTTGGTCTACATTGATGTTGGGGATATTGAATTAAAGTTTAGAATTGGATTGGATCAACATTGAGGTCAATTGGGTTGATTTGGTTTAACATTGGGCTTACTTTGGTTAAAAATGGGCCAAATTGGGGGTTTTAGTAAAAGTGAGTTTAATTAAAAAAATTGGCCTATGGTGTAGTTGAACAAAATGAAATTAGGAATATTTGGGATTTTCTGGAATTTTCTGGGAATTTTTTGAATTTATGGATTTTTTGGTTAAAAAGGTCATTTTGGGTATTTGGAGGGTATTGGGGGGTATTTTTGAAAATTTTGGTATATTTGGCTAAGGATGATCAATTTGAATGGTGGGAAATTTTTAGGATTAGTTTTGAGGAATTTTGGGTAATTTATGTGATTTTGCAAATTTTGGGTAGCTTCAAGGACATTTGGTAGGTTTCGTGGGTGTAGGGCCCAGGGGGTCAAAAATTGAAATTTTGAAAAAATGACGATTGATCAAGTTTGAGTAGAATGGAATCACTTTGGTTGAGCCATGAATCCACATTAAACCCATAAGAGCCCTGAGAGGACTCATTTGAGGCATTCACTATGTTGTTCCTAACCCTCTTAGCCAAGGGCCTAGGGGGTTAAGGTCCATCCATATGAATTACCTACATGAGTCGGGAAGTCAAGCTAGGTATGAATGGTTTTAGGATTTGGAATGTGTGTGAAAGTGTAATGTGAGCTGGTCGACCCTCACCATACCGAGCCGCCGGGGTAGTCCTAAGGCCAAAGAGTCTTATAAGGAACTCATCCTTTAAACCTCCACATTTGATCTTAACCCTCCAAGTGGCTTAGGGGTTTACAATCAAACTTGTATGGTTTGAAGGGAGTCAAGAAGTGTTAAAATTTCTAGGTGATGGGTTCAATTTCAAGTCCTCTAAGATAGTCAAAGGGAAAGCCTAAGGCTAGATCCTAAGTACTAAGGAGAGAGAAGAGAAAAGACCTCATCAAAAATGAGGTCAACATTGGGTCAATGGGTTAGTCATTGGGTTAAAAATTGACAATTTTGACTAAAGTTGACTTTTTCGTCAAAAGTTGACCTATTTGGTCAATGAGTTGGTAATTGGGTCAAGAATTGACTATTTTGACCAAAGATGACTTTTTGGTTAAAAGTTGATCTATTGGGTTTAATGAGTTGGTCATTGGGTAAAAAATTGACCATTTTTACTAAAGTTGACTTTTTGGTCAAAAGTTGACTTATTGGGTCAAAAACTAAATGTTTTGACCAAAATTGACTATCTGGTCAAAAGTTGACCAAAATTGACTATCAGATTGACCATTTTGACAAAAGTTGTCTTTTTGGTCAAAATTTGACCTATTGGTCAATGGGTTGGTTATTGGGTCAGAAATTGACTATTTTAACTATAGTTGACTTTTTGGTCAAAAGTTGTCCTATTAGGTCAATGTGGTGGTTGTTAGGTTAAAAACTGATTATTTTGACCAAAATTTACTTTTTTGCCAAAAGTTGACCAATTGGGTCAATGGGTATGTCATTGTGTCAAGGATTGAACAATTTGGTTAAAAGTTGATCCATTGGGTCAATGCGGTGGACGTTTAGTAAAAAATTGACTATTTTAACCAAAATTGACTTTTTGTCAAAAGTTGACATATTGGTCAATGGGTTTGTCATTTGGCCAAGGATTGACTATTTTGACAAAAGTTGACTTTTTGGTAAAAGATTAGCCTATTGGGTCAATTGGTTGGTCATTAGGTCACGGATTGACCATTTTTACCAAAGTTGGCTTTTTGGCCAAAATTTGACCTATTGGTTCAATGGGTTGGTCGTTGGATCAAAATTTGTCCATTTTAACCAAAGTTGATCTATTGAGTTAATGGGGGGGTCATTAGGTCAAAAATTGACTATTTTAACCAAAATTGACTTTTTGGTCTAAAGTTGACCTATTGTGTCAATGAGATGGTCATTGTGTCATGAATTAACTACTTTGACCAAAGTTAACTTTTTGGTCAAAATTTGACCTATTGGGTCAATGGGTTGGTCATTGGGTCAAGGATTGACCATTTGACTAACGTTGACTTCTTGGTCAAAAGTTGATTTATTGGGTCAATGAGTTAGTTATTGGATCTAGAATTGACCCTTTTGACCAAAGTTGATTTTTTGGTAATTGGGTAAGAAATTAACCATGTTGACAAAAGTTGACTTTTTTGTTAAAAGTTCATCTATTTAGTCAATGGGGTTGTCATTATGTCAAAAATTGACTATTTTGACCAAAATTAACTTTTTGGTCAAAATTTGACCTATTTAGTCAATGGGTTGGTCATTAGGTTAAGGATTGACTATTTTGACCAAAGTTGTCTTTTTGTTCGAAAGTTGACCTATTGGTCAATGGGTTAGTTATTGGGTCAAAAATTGATCATTTTAACTAAAGTTGACTTTTTGGTCAAAAGTTGACATTTTGGGTCAATGGGGTAGTTGTTAGGTTAAAAATTCACTATTTTGACCAAAATTTACTTTTTGGTAAAAAGTTGTCCAATTGGGTCAATGGGCATGTCTTTGTGTCAAGGATTGACCATTTTGACGAAAATTCTCGTTTTGGTCAAAAGTTGACCCATTGGGTTAATGCAGTGGTCATTAGGTCAAAAATTGACTATTTTGACCAAAATTTACTTTTTTTATCAAAATTTGACTTATTGGGTCAATAGTTGGTCATTTCGTCAAGGATTGACCATTTTGAGCAAAGTTGACTTTTTTGTAAAAAGTTAATCTATTGGGTCAATGGGTAGGTCATCGGGTCAATGATTGACCATTTTGACCATAGTTAACTTTTTGGTCAGAGATTTACTTCTTGCGTCTATAACTGGTTATTAGGTCAAATATTGACTATTTTGACCAAAACTAACTTTTTGTTCAAAAGTTGATCTATTGGGTCAATAGGTTGGTCGTTGGGTCAGAAATTGACCATTTTGACCAAAGTTAACTTTTTGGTCAAAAGTTGACCTATTTGGTTAATTGGGAGGTCATTAAGTCAAAAATTGCTATTTTGGCCAAAATTATCTTTTTGGGTCAAAAGTTGACCTTTTTTGTCAACGGGCTAGTCTTTGGGAAAAGGATTGACAATTTGGACCAAAGTTGTCTTTTTGTTCAAAAGTTGACCTATTGGGTCAATAGGTTAGTTATTAGGTCAATGATTGACCATTTTGACCAAAGTTGTCTTTTTTTGTCAGAGATTGACTTATTGGTTCAATAATTGGTCATTAGCTAAAAAATTAACTTTTTGTTCAAAAGTTGGCCTATTAGGTCTATTGGATTGTCATTGGGTCAAGTATTGACCATTTTGACAAAAGCTGACTTTTTGGTCAAAAGTTGACCTATTTGGTTAATGGGTTGGTCATTAGGTCAGAAATTGACTATTTTAACCAAACTTGATGTTATGGTCAAAAGTTGACCTATTTGGTAAATGGGTTGGTCATTAGGTCAAAAATTGACAATTTTGATCAAAATTAACTTTTTGGTCAAAAGTTGACCTATTGCGTCAATGGGTTAGTCATTGAGTCAAAGATTGACCATTTTTACCAAAGTTAACTTTTCGGTCAAGAGTTGACCTATTGGTCAATGGGTTAGTCATTTGTTAAAGATTGACCATTTCGACCAAAGTTAAATTTTTCTTCAAAGAATAACTTTTGGGTCCATAATTAGTCATTCGTTCAAACAATGATTGTTTTGACGAAAATTGACTTTTTGGTCAAAAGTTAACGTATTTGGCCAATGGGTTATTCATTGGGTTAAGGGTTGACTATTTTGACCAAAGTTAACTTTTTGTTCATGAGTTGATCTGCCTGGTCAATGGGTTGGTCATTGGGTTAAGGATTGATCTTTTTTACAAAAGTTAGCTTTTTGGTCAAAAGTTAACCTATGGGTCAATTAGTTAGTCATTGGGTCAAAGATTGACCATTTCGACCAAAGTTGATTATTTGCTTAGAGATTGACTTATTGGGTTAAAAATTGGTCATTTAGTAAAAAATTGATCATTTTGACCAAAATTGATTTTTTGGTCAAAAGTTGACCAATAGGGCAAATGGGTTGTTCGTTGGGTCAAAGATTGACCATTTTGACCAAAGTTGACTTTTTGTTCAAACGTTGACCTGCTGGATCAATGGGTTGGTGATTGGGTCAAGGATTGACCATTTTGACCAAAGTTTACTTTTTAGTTAAAAGTTGACCTCTTGGGTCAATGGGTTTGTCACTGGGTCAAGGACTGACTATTTTGACCAAAGTTGACTTTTTGGTTGTTAGGTCAAAGTTGATCTATTGGGTCATTTGGTCAAGGATTGACCATTTTGACCAAAGTTGACTTTTGGTCAAAAGTTGGCCTATTGGGTCAATGGGTTGTTCATTGGGTCAAAGATTCACCATTATGACCAAAGCTGACTTTTTGGTCAGAGATTCACTTATTAGTCAATATGTGGTCATTATGTAAAAAATTGACTATTTCGTCTGAAGTTGACCTTTTGGGTTAATGGGTTGGTTATTGTGTCTATAATTGACCATTTTGACCAAAGTTGACTTTTTGGGCAGAGACTGACTTATTGGATCAATGGGGTGGTCATTAGGTCAAAATTTGACTATTTTGACCAAAATTGAGTTTTTAGTCAAAAATTGACCTATTGGGTTATTGGGTCGAGGATTGACCATTTTGACCGAAGTTGACTTTTTTGTTAAAAGTTGACCTATAAGGTCAATGGGTTGGTCATTAGGTCAAGGATTCACCATTTTGACCAAAGTTGATATTTTCGTCAGAGATTCACTTATTAGGTCAATAATTTATTATTATGTCAAAAATTGACTATTTGGTCCAAAGTTGACCTATTGGGTTAATGGGTTGGTCATTGGGTCAAGAATTGACCATTTTGACCAAAGTTGACTTTTCGTTAAAAGTTGACCTATTGGGTCAATGGTTGGTCATTGGGTCAAGGATTGACTAGTTTAACCAAAGTTGACCTTTTGGTCAGAGATTGACTTATTGGGTCAATGGGGTGGTAATTAGGTCAAAAATTGATTATTTTGACCAAAATTGACTTTTTGGTCAAAATTTGACCTATTCGTTCATTGGGTCAAGGATTGACCATTTTGACCGATGTTGACTTTTTAGTTAGAGATTGACTTATTGGCCTATAACTGTTCATTTTGTCATTGACCAAAATTAACTTTTTGGTCAAAAGTTGACCAATTGGTCAATGGATTGGTCATTGGGTCAGAAATTGACCATTTTGACCAAAGTTGACTTTTTGGTCAAAAATTGACCTATTAGGTCAATTGGGTAGTCTTTAGGCCAAAAATTGACTATTTTGACCAAAATTATCTTTTTGGTTAAAAGTTGACTTATTTGGTCAATGGGTTGGTCATTGGGTCAAGAATTGACCATTTTGACCAAAGTTCTCTTTTTGGCCAAAAGTTGACCTAATGGGTCAATGGGTTGGTCATTGGGTCAATGATTAAACATTTTGATGAAAGTTGACTTTTTCTCACAAATTGACATATTGGGTCAATAATTGGTCATTAGGTCAAAAATTCACTATTTTGGCCAAAATTGACTTTTTGTTTAAAAGTTGACCTATCAGATCAATTGGTTGGTCAGTGGGTCAAAAATTGATCATTTTGACCAAAGTCAACTTTTTTGTAAAAAGCTGACCTATTTGGTCGATGGGTTGGTCATTGGGTTAGAAATTGACTATTTTAACCAAAGTTGACTTATTGGGTCAATGGGGTGGTCATTAGATCAAAATTTGACTATTATAACCAAAATTAACTTTTTGGTCAAAAGTTGACCTATTGGGTCAATGGGTATGTCTTTGGGTCAAGGATTGGCCATTTTGACCAAATTTGACTTTATGGTGAAAAGTTGACCTATTGGGTTAATGGGTTAAGCATTGGGTCAAGGACTGACCATTTTGACCAAAGTTGATTTTTTGGTCAGATATTGAATTTTTGGGTCAATAATTGGTTATTAGGTCAAAAATTAACTATTTGGTCAAAGTTGACCTATTGGGTCATTAGGCCAATGATTGGTCATTTTGACCAAAGTTGACGTTTTGGTCAAAAGTTGATTTATTGGGTCAATGGGTTGGTTATTAGGTCAGAAATTTACCATCTTTACCAAAGTTGACTTTTTGATCAAAAGTTGACCTATTGGGTTAATGGGGTGGCTGTTAGGTTAAAAATTGATTATTTTGACCAAAATTTACTTTTTTGTCAAATGTTGACTAATTGGGTCAATGGGTATGACATTGTGTCAAGGATTGACCATGTTGACCAAAGTTCACTTTTTAGTAATTGGGGAAGAAACTAACCAAAGTTTACTTTTTGGTCAGAAGTTTGTCCATTTCTTCAATGGGTGGTCATTAAGTCAAAAATTGACTATTTTAACAAATTGGCTATTTTGACCAAAATTGACTTTTTGGTCAAAAGTTGACCTATTTAGTCAATGATTTGGTCATCAGGTCAAGGATTGACCATTTTGACCAAAGTTATTTTTTTGGTCAAAAAGTTGACTTATTGGTCAATGGGTTGGGTATTAGGTCAGAAATTGACCATTTTAACTAATGTTGACTTTTTGGTCAAAAATTGAACTACTGGGTTAATGGGTGGTTGTTAAGCTAAAATTTAACTATGTTGACCAAATTTTTTTTTGTCCAAAGTTGACCAATTTGTTCAATGGGTATGTCATTAAGGCAAGGATTGACCATTTTGAACAAAATTCACATTTTGGTCAAAAGTTGACCCATTGAGTCAATGCAGCGGTCATTAGGTCAAAAAATGACTATTTTGACCAAAATTGACTTTTTTTGTCAAAAGTTGACATATTGGAATAATGAGTTGGTCATTTGGTCAAGGATTGACGATTTTGACCAAAGTTGACTTTTTGGTAAAAAAAATTAACCTATTGGGTCAATTGGTAGGTCATCGGGTCAAGGATTGACCATTTTGGCCAAAGTGGACTTTTTGGTTCGAGATTGACTTATTCGGTTTATAACAGGTCATTGGGTCAAAGATTGACTATTTTGAACAAAATTAACTTTTTGGTCAAAAGTTGACCTATTTGGTCAATAAGTTAGTCATTGGGTCAAAAATTGACCATTTTGACCAAAGTTAACTTTTTGCCTAAAAGTTGACCTATTAGGTCAATTTGGTGGTCGTTAGGTAAAAAATTGGCTTTTTTGACCAAAGTTATCTTTTTTGGTCAAAAGTTGAGCTATTTGGTCAATGGGTTGGTCCTTGGGTCAAGTATCGACCATGTTGACCAAAGTTGTCTTTTTGGTCAGAGATGACTTATTGGGTCAATAATTGGTCATTAGTTCAAAAACTGACTTTTTGGTCAAAAGTTGACCTATTGGGTCTACGGCTTTATCATTGTATCAGGAATTGACCATTTTGACTAAAGTTGACTTTTTGGTCAAAAGTTGACCTATTAGGTTAATGGGGTGGTCATTAGGTCAAAAATTGATATTTTTGATCAAAATTAACTTTTTGGTCAAAAGTTGACTTACTGTTTCAATGAGTTGGTCATTGGGTCAAGGATTGACCATTTTGTCCAAAGTTAACTTTTTGGTCAAAAGTTGACCTATTTGGTAAATGTGTTGGTTATTGGGTCAAGGATTGGCCATTTTGACCAAAGTTGACTTTTGGCCACTGGGTCAGAAATTAACCATTTTGACTAATTTTGACTTTTTGGTCAAAAGTTAACTTATGGGTCATTGGAGAGGTCATTAGGTCAAAAATTAATTATTTTGACCAAAATTGACTTTTGGTCAAAAGTTGACCAATTAGGTTAATGGGGTGGTCATTATGTCGAAAATTGAATTTTTTGACCAAAATTCACTTTTTGGTTAAAAGTTGACCTATTGGGTCAATGGGTTGGTAATTGGGTCAATGATTGACCTTTTAGACCAAAGTAGACTTTTTTGCCAGAGATTGACTTATTAGGTCAATGGGGTGGTCATTCGGTTAAAAATTGACTATTTTGACCAAAATTGACTTTTTGGTCAAAAGTTGACCTATTGGATCAATTGGTTGGTCATTGGGTCAAAAATTGATCATTTTGACCAAAGTTGACTTTTTGGTAAAAAGTTGACCTATTAGTTCATTGAGTTGGTCAATGGGGCAAAAATTTACCATTTTAACCAAAGTTGACCTATTAGACCAATAGGGCAGTCATTAGGTTAAAAATTGACTATTTTGACCAAAATTGACTTTTTGGTCAAAGTTGACCTATTCGATCAATGGGTACGTCATTGGGTCAAGGATTGGCCATTCTGACTAAAGTTGACTTTATGGTCAAAAGTTGACCTACTGAGTCAATGGGTTAAGCATTGGGTCAATGATTAACCATTTCGTCGAAAGTTGACTTTTTGGTCAGAGCTTGATTTATTGGGTCAACAATTGGTCATTAGGTCAAAAATTGACTATTTTGACCAAAATTGACATTTTGGTCAAAGTTGACCTATTGTGTCATTGGGTCAAGGATTGACCATTTTGACCAAATTTGACTTTATGGTCAAAAGTTGACCTATTGCGTAAAGGGGTTGTTTATTGTGTCAGAAATTGACCATTTTAACTAAAGTTGACTTTTTGATCAAAACTTGAGATATTGGGTAAATGAGGTCCTTGTTAGGTTTAAAATTGACTATTTTGACCAAATTTATTTTTTTGTTAAAGGTTGGCCCATTAGGTCAATGGGGTGGTCATTAGGTGAAAAATTGATAATTTTGACCAAAATTGACTTTTTGGTCAAAAGTTGAGATATTGGGTCAATGGGTTGGTCATTTGGTCAAGAATTGACCATTTTGACCAAAGTTGACTTTTTGGTAAAAAGTTAATCTATTGGGTCAATGGGTATGTCATTGGGTCAAGGATTGACCATTTTGACCAAAGTTGACTTTTTGGTCAGAGATTGACAAAATGGGTCTACAACTGTTCATTAGGTCAAAAATTGACCATTTTGACCAAAATTAATTTTTTGGTCAAAAGTTGACCAATTTGGTCAATGGGTTGGTCATTCGGTTAGAAATTGACTACATTGACCAAAGTAAACTTTTTGGTCAAAAGTTAACCTATTATGTCAATTGGGTGGACATTAGTCAAAAATTATCTATTTTGACCAAAAGTATCTTTTTGGTCAAAAGTTGACCTATTTGGTCAATGGGATGGTCATTGGGTCAAGGATTGACCATTTTAACTAAAGTTGCCTTTTTTTATCAAAAGTTGACCTATTGGGTCAATGATTCACCATTTTGACGAAAGTTGATTTTTTCATCAAAGATTGACTTATTGGGTCAATAATTGGTCCTTCGGTCAAAAATTAATTATTTTGACCAAAATTGACTTTTTGGTCAAAAGTTGACATATCGGATCAATTGGTTGGTCACTGGGTCAAATATTGATCATTTTAACCAAAGTTGACATTTTGGTAAAAAATTGACCTATTGGGTCAATGGGTTCGTCCTTGAGTCAGAAATTGACCATTTTAACCAAAGTTGACCTATTAGGTCAATGAGGTGGTTATTAGGTCAAAAATTGACTATTTTGTCCAAAATTGACTTTTTGGTTAAAAGTTGACATATAGGGTCAATAGGTATGTCATTAGGTCAAGGATTGACCATTTTAACCAAAGTTGACTTTATGGTCAAAAGTTGACCTATTGGGTCAATGGGTTAAGCATTGGGTCAAGTATTGACCATTTTGACCAAAGTTAACTTTTTTCTCAGAGATTGGCTTATTGGGTAAGTAATTAGTCATTAGGTGAAAAATTAACTATTTTGACCAAAATTGACTTTTTGGTCAAAATTGACATATTGGGTCATTAGGTCAAGGATTGACCGTTTTGACTAAAGCTGACTTTTTGGCCAAAAGTTGACCTATTGGGTCAATGGGTTGGTTATTAGGTCAGAAATGGACCATTTTATCATGTTGACTTTTTGATTAAAAGTTGACATATTGGGTTAATGGGGTGGTTCTTAGGTTAAGAATTGTTTATTTTGACCAAAATTTACTTTTTTGACTAATGTTAATCATTTGAGTCAATGAGTATGTCATTGCGTCAAGGATTGACCATTTTGAGACCCATTGGGTCATTGATTGACCATTTCGACCAAAGTTGACTTTTTGGTCAGAGATTGTCTATTGTTAAATAATTAGTCATTCGGCCAAAAATAGATTATTTTTACCCAAATTGAATTTTTCGTTAAAAGTTGACCCATTGGGTCAATTGGATGGTCATTAAGTTAGAAATTGACCATTTTGACCAAAGTTGACTTTTTTGTCAAAAGTTGACCTATTGGGTCAATGGGGTGGTCATTAGGTAAAAAATTGACTATTTTGACCAAAATTGACTTTTTGGTTAAAAGTTGACCAATTGGGTCAATGGGTTGGTCATTTGGTCAAGGATTGACCATTTTGACCAAATTTGACTTTTTGGTCAAAAGTTGAGCTATTGGGTCAATGTGTTAGTTATTGGGTCAAGAATCAACCATTTTAACAAAGATGACTTTTTGGTCATTGGGTGAGAAGTTAACTATTTTGACCAAAGATGACTTTTTGGTCAAAAGTTGACATGTTGGATCAACGGGGTGGTCATTTGGTCAAAAACTGAATACTTTGACCAAAACTATCTTTTTGGTCAAAAGTTCACCTATTTTGTCAATGGGTTGGTCATTGGGTCAATGATTGACCATTTTAATCAAAGTTGAGTTTTTGGTCATAGATTGACTTATTAGGTCACTAATTGGTAATTTGGTAAAAAATTGGCTATTTTTACCAAAATTGGCTTTTTGGTCAAAAGTTAACCTATTAGGTCAATGGGTTTGTCATTGGGTCAAGGATTGACCATTTTGACCAAAGTTTACTTTTTTTGTCAGTGATTGACTTATTGGGTCAATAATTCATCATTAGGTCAAAAATTAACTATTTTAACCAAAATTGAATTTTTGGTCAAAAGTTGGCCCATTGAGTCAACGGGGTGGTCATTGTGTCAAAAATGGACTATTTTTGACCAAATTTAACTTTTTGATCAAAAGTTGATCTATTGGGTCAATGATGTGACCATTAGTTCAAAAATTGAAAATTTTGAACAAAATTGACATTTTGGTCAAAATGTTGACCTATTGGCTCAATGGGTTGGTCATTAGGTTAATGATTGACCATTTTGATCAAATTTGACTTTTTGGTTAAATGTTGACTTATTGGGTCAATGGGTTGGTCATTGGGTCAGAAATTGACCATTTTGACCTAAGTGAACTTTTCGGTCAAAAGTTGACCTATTGGGTCAATTGGGTGGTCATTAGGTCGGAAATTGAATATCTTAACCAAAAATATTTTTTTGGTCAAAAATTGATCTATTGGGTCAGTGGGTTGGTCATTGTGTCAGGGATTTACCATTTTGACCAAACTAGACCTTTTAGTCAAAAGTTCACCTAATGGGTTAATGGGTTTGTGATTGGGTCAAGGATTGACCATTATGCCCAAATTTTACTTTTTTTTTTCAGAGATTGTCTTACTAGGTTAATAATTGGTCATTAGGTCAAAAATTAACTATTTTGTCGAAAATTAACATTCTGTTCAAAAGTTGACCTATTGGATCAATGAGTCGGTCATTGGGTCAAGAATTGACCATTTTGACCAAAGTTGGTTTTTTGGTCGAAAGTTGACTATTTGGGACAATTGTTTGGTCATAGGGTAAAAAATTGACCATTTTGACCAAAGTTGACTTTTTGGTTAAAAGTTGACCTATTGGGTCAATGGGTTGGTCATTGGGTCAAGGACTAACCATTTTGACCAAAGTTTACCTTTTGGTCAGAGATTGACTTATTGGGTCAATAATTGGTCATTAGGTCAAAAATTAACTAATCTGACCAAAATTGAATTGTTTGTCAAAGGTTCACCCACTGGCTTAATGGGGTGGTCATTGGGTCAGAAATTGACCATTTTGAACAAAGTTAACTTTCGGTCAAAAGTTGACTTATTGGGTCAATGGGTTGGTCATTGGGTCAAGAATTAACCATTTTGACCAAAGTTGACTTTTTGGTCAAAAGTTGACCTATTGGGTTAATGGGTTGGTCGTTCGGTTAGAAATTGACCATTTTGACCAATATTAATTTTTTGGTAAAAAGTTCACCTATTGGGTCAACTGGGTGGCCATTAGGTAAAAATTGATTATTTTGACCAAAAGTATTTTTTTGGTCAAAAGCTGACCCATTAGGTTAATGGGGTGGTCATTGGGTTAGAAATTGACCATTTTGACCCAAGTTTACTTATTGGGTGAATGGGGCGTTCATTTGGTCAAAAATTGACTATTTTTACAAAAATTGAGTTTTTAGTCAAAAGTTGACATATTGGGTCAATGAGTTGGTCATTGGGTCAAGTATTGACAATTTTGACTTTTTGGTCAGAAGTTGACCAATTGGGTCAATGGGTTGGTCATTGGGTCAAGCATTGATCATTTTTGACCTAGGTTGACTTTTTAGTAAGAGATTGACTTTATGGGTCAATATTTGGTCATTAGGTAAAAAAATGACTATTTTGACCAAACGTGACTTTTTGCTCAAAAGTTAGGTTATTGGGTCAATGGGTTGGTCATTGAGTCAAGAAATGACCATTTTGACCAAAGTTGACTTTTTGGTCAAAAGTTGACCTATTGGTTCAATGGGTTGGTCATTGGGTCATAAATTGACCATTTTGACCAAAGTTAACTTTTTTGTCAAAAGTTAACTTATTAGGTCAATTTGGTGGTCGTTAGGTATAAAATGAACTATCTTGACCGAGATTACTTTTTGGTCAAAAGTTGACATATTGGGTCAATGGGTTACGGATTGACCATTTTGACCAAAACTGACTTTTTTGTCAAAAGTTGACGTATTGGGTCGATGGGTTGGTCATTGGGTCAAGGATTGATCATTTTTACCAAACCTGACTTTTGGGTCAGAGATTGACCTATTTGGTCAATAATTGGTCGTTAGGTCAAAAATTGACTATTCTGACCTAAATTGAATTTTTTTGTTAAAAGTTGACACATTGGGTCAATGGAGTGGTCATTGGGTCAGAAATTGACCATTTTGACCAAACTTGACTTTTTGGTTAAAAGTTGATCGATTGGGTCAATGGGGTGGTCATTAAGGCAAAATTGACTATATTGACTAATATTGACTTTTTGGTCAAAAGTTGACCAATTGTGTTAATGGGTTGGTCATTGTCTCAAGGATTTACTATTTTGACTAAAGTTCACTTTTTCATCAAAAGTTGACCTATTGGGTCAATGGGTTGGTCATTGAGTCAATGATTGACCATTTTGACCAAAGTTAGCATTTTGGTTAGAGATTGACTTATTAGGTCAATAATTGGTCATTATGTCAAAAATTGACTATTTTGGTTAAAAGTTGACCTATTGGGCCTATGGGTTGGTCATTCGGTCAAGGTTTAACCATTTTGATCAAAGTTGATTGTTTGGTGAAAGCTGACCAACTGGGTCAATGGCTTGGTCATTGAGTCAAGGATTCATCATTTTGACCAAAGTTGACTTTTTGGTCAGAGATTGACTTATTGGGTGAATAATTGGTCACTAGGTCAAAAATCGACTATTTTGACCAAAATTGAATTTTTTGTTATAAGTTGACCTACTGGGTCAATGGGTTAGTCATTGGGTCAAAAGTTGATCATTTTGATCAAAGTTAACTTTTTAGTGAAAAGTTGACTTATTGGGTCAATGGGGTGGTCATTAGGTCAAAAATTAACTATTTCGACCAAAATTGATTTTTTGGTCAAAAGTTGACATATTGGGTCAATGGGTTGGTCATTGGGTCAGAAATTGACCATTTTGACCAAATTTAACTTTTTAGTCAAAATTTGACCTATTAGGTCAATTGGGTGGTCATTAGGTAAAAAATTGACTATTTTGACCAAAATTTCTTTTTGGTCAAAAGTTGCATATTGAGTAATTGAGTCACAGATTGACCAAATTTACCAAACTTGATTTTTTGGTTAAAAGTTGACATAATGGATCAATGGGTTGATCATTGGGTCAAGGATTGACCATTTTAACCAAACTTGACTTTTTGGTCAAAGATTGACTTATTTGCTCAAGAATTGGTCATTAGATCAAAAAATTAACTATTTTAACCAAAATTAAAATTTTCGTCAAAAGTTGACCCATCCGGTCAATGCGGTGATCATTGGGTCAGAAATTGACCATTTTGACGAAAGTTGACTTTTTGGTCAAATGTAGACCTATTGGGTCAATAGGATGGTCATTAGGTCAAAAATTAAGTATATTTATCGAAATTGACATTTTGGTCAGAAGTTGACCTATTGTGTTAATGGGTTTATCTTTGTCTCAAGGATTGACTATTTTTGACTGATGTTCACTTTTTGGTCAAAAGTTGACCTATTGAGTCAATGGGTTGGTCATTAGGTCAAGGATTGACCATTTTGACCAAAGTTGACTTTTTAGTCAGAGATTGACTAATATGGTCAATAATTGGTCATTAGGTCAAAATTTAACTATTTCGACCAAAATTGAATTTTTTGTCAAAAGTTGACCCATTAGGTCAATGGGGTGGTCATTGGGTCAGAAATTGACCATTTTGACCAAAATTGACTTTTTGGTCAAAAGTTGGCCTATTGGATTAATGGTGTGGCCATCAGGTCAAAAATTGACTATATTAACCAAAAATGACTTTTTAGTCAAAAGTTGACCTGTTGTGTCAATGGGTTGGTCATTGTGTCAAGGATTGACTATTTTGACTAAAGTTCACTTTTTGGTTAGAGGTTGACCTATTGGGTCAATGGGTTGGTCATTGGGTCAAGGATTGACCATTTTGACCAAAGTTGACTTTTTGGTCAGAGATTGACATATTTGCTCAATAATTAGTCATTAGGTCAAAAAATTAATTATTTTGACCAAAATTGAATTTTTTGTCAAAAGTTGATGATCCATCAGGTTAATGGGGTGGTCTTTGGGTCAGAAATTGTCCATTTTGACCAAAGTTGACTTTTTGGTGAAAAGTAGACCTATTGGTTCAATGAGGTGGTCATTTGGTCAAAAATTGACTATATTTACCAAAATTGACATTTTGGTCAAAGTTGACCTATTGTGTTAATGGGTTTATCATTGTCTTAAGGATTGCCTATTTTGACTAAAATTCACTTTTTGGTCAAAAGTTGACATATTGGGTCAATGTGTTGGTCATTGGGTCAAGGGTTGACCATTTTGACCAAAGTTGACCTTGGGTCAAAAATTATCTATTTTGACCAAAGTTGAATTTTTGGTCAAAAGTTGACCCATTAGGTCAATGGGGTGGTCATTGGCATAAAAATTGGCCATTTTAACAAAAGTTGACTTTTTGGACAAAAGTTGACTTATTAGGTAATGGGGTGGTCATTAGGTAATAAATTGACTAGATTGACCAAAATTAATTTTTTGGTCAAAAGTTGACCTATTGTGTCAATGGGTTGGTCATTGTGTCAAGGATTGACTATTTTGACTATAGTTCACTTTTGGTCGAAGTTGACCTATTGGGTCGATGTTTTGGTCATTGAGTTAAGGATTGACCATTTTTACCAAAGTTAACTTTTTGGTCGAGAGATTGACTTATTGGTTCGATAAGCTGGTCGATATGTCGAAAATTGATTATTTTTGTCGAAAAGTTGACTTATTGGGTTTATGTGTAGGTCATTGGGTCGAAGGATTGACCATATTAACCAAAGTTGACTTTTTGGTCGAAAGTTGACTTATTGGGTCGATGGGGTGGTCATTAGGTCGAAAATTAACTATTTTTACCAAAATTGATTTTTGGTCGAAAGTTGACATTTGGGTCGATGAGTTGGTCGTTGGGTCGAGGATTAACGATTTTGACGAAAGTTGAATTTTTGGTCGAAAGTTGACCGGTTAGGTTCGATGGGTTGGTCTTTCGATCGAAGTTGATCGGTTTGACCAAAGTTGACTTTTTGGTAAGAGATTGACTTATCGGATCCATAATTGGTAATTGAAGTCTAAATTTGATTATTTTGACCAAAATTGACTTTTTAGTCACTATTGGATCAATGGGTTGGTCATTGGGTCGAGAATTGATCATTTTGACAAAAGTTGACTTTTTGTAAGAGATTGACTTATTGGGTCGATTATTGGTCCTTAGGTAAAAAATTGACTATTTTGAAAAAATTGTTTATGTGGTCAAAAGTTGCTACTATTGGGTCGATGGGTTGGTCATTAGGTCGAGGATTGACCATTTTGACCGAAGTTGACTTTTTGGTGCAAAGTTGACTATTGGGTTCGATGTGTTGTTGGTCCTTGGTTCAAAATTTGACCATTATGACCAAAGTCGACTTTTTGGTCGGAAGTTGACATATTGGATAATTTTTGTGGCCATTAGGTTAAAAATTGACTATTTTGACAAAAACTGCTTTTTGGTCAAAGGTTAATCTATTGGGTCATTGGGTCAAAGATAGATCATTTTGACCATAATTAACTTTTTCGTCAATAGTTGACTTAATGGGTCAATTAGTTGGACATTGGGTCAAGAATTGACCATTTTGACTAAAGTTGACTTTTTGGTCAGAGATTGACTTATTGGGTCAATAATTGTTCATTAGGTCAAAAATTGACTATTTTGACTAAAATTAAATTTTTGTTCAAAAGTTGATCTAGTGGTCGTTAGGGTGAGTCATTGTGTCGAAGTGCATCATTTTGACCAAAGTTGACTTTTTGGTTAAAAGTAGACCTATTGGGTCAATGAGGTGTTCATTGGGTCGAAAATTGTCTATAGTTACCAAAATTGACATTTTGGTCAAAAACTGACCTATTGTGTTAATGGGTTTATCATTGTCTCAAGGATTGATTATTTTGACTAAAGTTCACTTTTTGGTTAAAAGTTTACTTATTTGGTCGATGGGTTGGTCATTGGATCAGATTGATCAATTTTGACAAAAGTTGACCTTTTGGTTAGAGAATGACTTATTGTGTCAATAATTGGTCATTAGGTCGAAAATTAAGCTATTTTGACAAAACTCGATTTTGGTCAAAAGTTGACCCATCGAATCGATGGGGTGGTCATTGGCTCGAAAATTGACCATTTTAACAGAAGTTGACTTTTTGGTCGAAAGTTGAGCTATTGGGTGCGTGGGGTGGTCATTAGGTCGAAAATTGAGTATATTGACCAAAATTTATTTTTGGTCAAAAGTTGACCTATTGTGTCAATGGGTTGGTCATTGTGTTAAGGATTGACTATTTTTACTAAAGTTTACTTTTTGGTCAAAAGTTGACCTATTTGGTCAATGGGTTGGTCATTGAGTCAAGGATTGACCATTTTGACCAAAGATGACATTTTGGTCAGAGTTTGACTTATTGGGTCAATAATTGTTATTATGTAAAAATTTGACTATTTTGGTCAAAAGTTGACTTATTGGGTCTATGGGTAAGTCATTGGGTCAAGGATTGACCATTTTAACCAATGTTGACTTTTTGGTCAAATGTTGACTTACTGGGTCAATCGGTTGGTTATTAGGACAAAAATTAACTCTTTTGACCAAAATTCATTTTTTGGTCAAAAGTTGACATATTTGGTCAATGAGTTGCACATTGGGTCAAGGATTGACCATTTTGACCAAAGTTGAATTTTTTGTCAAAAGTTGACCAATTAGGTCAATGGGTTGGTCATTGGGTCAAGGATTGACCGTTTTGATCAAAGTTGACTTTTTTGGTAAGTGATTGACTTATCGGATCAATAATTGGTAATTAGGCTAAAAGTTGACTATTTTGAGCAAAATCGACTTTTTGGTCAAAAGTTGACCTGCTAGGTCAATGGGTTGGTCATTGGGTCAAAAATTGAACATTTTGACCAAAGTTGACTTTTTTTGTATGAGATTGACTTATTAGGTCAATAATTGGTCATTATGTCAAAAATTGACTATTTTGACAAAAATTGACTTTTTGGTCAAAAGTTGACCTATTGGGTCAATGGGCTGGTCATTAGGTCAAGGATTGGCCATTTTGACCAAAGTTGACTTTTTGGTCTAAAGTTGACCTATTCGGTCAATGTGTTGGTCCTTGGTTCAGAAATTGACCATTTTGACAAAAGTCAACTTTTTGGTCAGAAGTTGACATATTGGGTAATTTTTGTGGTCAATAGGTTAAAAATTAACTATTTTGACCAAAATTGCTTTTTGGTCAATGGTTGATCTATTGGGTCATTGGGTCAATGATTGACCATTTTGATCAAAGTTGGCTTTTTGGTCAGAGATTGACTTATTGGGTCAATAATTGGTCATTAGGTAAAAAATTGACTATTCTAACCAAAATTAGATTTTTGTTCAAAAGTAGACCCATTGGTCAATGGGGTGGTCATTGGGTCAGAAATTGATCATTTTGACCAAAGCTGACTTTTTAGTCAGAGATTGACTAATATGGTCAATAATTGGTCATTAGGTCAAAATTTAACTATTTCGACCAGAATTGAATTTTTTGTCAAAAGTTGACCCATTAGGTCAATGGGGTGGTCGTTGGGTCAGAAATTGACCATTTTGACCAAAATTGACTTTTTGGTCAAAAATTGGCCTATTGGATCAATGGTGTAGCCATCAGGTCAAAAATTGACTATATTAACCAAAAATGACTTTTTAGTCAAAAGTTGACCTATTGTGTCAATGGGTTGGTCATTGTGCCAAGGATTGACTATTTTGACTAAAGTTCACTTTTTGGTTAGAGGTTGACCTATTGGGTCAATGGGTTGGTCATTGGGTCAAGGATTGACCATTTTGACAAAAGTTGACTTTTTGGTCAGAGATTGAGATATTTGCTCAATAATTAGTCATTAGGTCAAAAAATTAATTATTTTGACCAAAATTGAATTTTTTGTCAAAAGTTGATGATCCATCGGAGTTAATGGGGTGGTCTTTGGGTCGAGAAAGTGTCCATTTTGACCAAAGTTGACTTTTTGGTGAAAAGTAGACTTATTGGTTCGATGAGGTGGTCATTTGGTCGAAAATTGACTATATTTACCAAAATTGACATTTTGGTCGAAGTTGACTATTGTGTTAATGGGTTTATCATTGTCTTAAGGATTGCTTATTTTGACTAAAATTCACTTTTTGGTCAAAAGTTGACATATTGGGTCAATGTGTTGGTCATTGGGTCAAGGGTTGACCATTTTGACCAATGTTGACCTTAGGTCAAAAATTATCTATTTTGACCAAAGTTGAATTTTTGGTCAAAAGTTGACCCATTAGGTCAATGGGGTGGTCATTGGCATAAAAATTGGCCATTTTAACAAAAGTTGACTTTTTGGACAATAGTTGACTTATTAGGTAATGGGGTGGTCATTAGGTAATAAATTAGTAGATTGACCAAAATTAATTTTTTGGTCAAAAGTTGACCTATTGTGTCAATGGGTTGGTCATTGTGTCAAGGATTGACTATTTTGACTATAGTTCACTTTTGGTCAAAAGTTGACCTATTGGGTCAATGTTTTGGTCATTGAGTTAAGGATTGACCATTTTTACCAAAGTTAACTTTTTGGTCAGAGATTGACTTATTGGTTCAATAACTGGTCAATATGTCAAAAATTGACTATTTTTGTCAAAAGTTGACTTATTGGGTTTATGTGTAGGTCATTGGGTCAAGGATTGACCATATTAACCAAAGTTGACTTTTTGGTCAAAAGTTGACTTATTGGGTCAATGGGGTGGTCATTAGGTCAAAAATTAACTATTTTTACCAAAATTGATTTTTTGGTCAAAAGTTGACATTTGGGTCAATGAGTTGGTCATTGGGTCAAGGATTAACGATTTTGACCAAAGTTGAATTTTTGGTCAAAAGTTGACCAGTTGGGTCAATGGGTTGGTCTTTCGGTCAAGGATTGACAGTTTTGACCAAAGTTGACTTTTTGGTAAGAGATTGACTTATCAGATCCATAATTGGTAATTAGGTCTAAATTTGATTATTTTGACCAAAATTGACTTTTTGGTCAAAAGTTGACCTATTGGATCAATGGGTTGGTCATTGGGTCAAGAATTGATCATTTTGACAAAAGTTGACTTTTTGTAAGAGATTGACTTATTGGGTCAATTATTGGTCCTTAGGTAAAAAATTGACTATTTTGAAAAAATTGACTATGTGGTCAAAAGTTGCCCTATTGGGTCGATGGGTTGGTCATTAGGTCAAGGATTGACCATTTTGACCAAAGTTGAGTTTTTGGTCTAAAGTTGACCTATTGGGTCAATGTGTTGTTGGTCCTTGGTTCAAAATTTGACCATTATGACGAAAGTCGACTTTTTGGTCGGAAGTTGACATATTGGATAATTTTTGTGGCCATTAGGTTAAAAATTGACTATTTTGACAAAAACTGCTTTTTGGTCAAAGGTTAATCTATTGGGTCATTGGGTCAAAGATAGATCATTTTGACCATAATTAACTTTTTCGTCAATAGTTGACTTAATGGGTCAATTAGTTGGACATTGGGTCAAGGATTGACCATTTTGACTAAAGTTGACTTTTTGGTCAGAGATTGACTTATTGGGTCAATAATTGTTCATTAGGTCAAAAATTGACTATTTTGACTAAAATTAAATTTTTGTTCAAAAGTTGACCTATTGGTCAATGGGGTGGTCATTGTGTCAGAAATTAACCATTTTGACCAAAGTTGACTTTTTGGTTAAAAGTAGACCTATTGGGTCAATGATGTGTTCATTGGGTCGAAAATTGTCTATAGTTACCAAAATTGACATTTTGGTCAAAAACTGACCTATTGTGTTAATGGGTTTATCATTGTCTCAAGGATTGATTATTTTGACTAAAGTTCACTTTTTGGTTAAAAGTTTACTTATTGGGTCAATGGGTTGGTCATTGGATCAAGGATTGACCATTTTGACAAAAGTTGACCTTTTGGTTAGAGATTGACTTATTGGGTCAATAATTGGTCATTAGGTCAAAAATTAACTATTTTGACCAAAACTCAATTTTTGGTCAAAAGTTGATCTATCGGATCGATGGGGTGGTCATTGGCTCAAAAATTGACCATTTTAACAAAAGTTGACTTTTTGGTCAAAAGTTGAACTATTGGGTCTGTGGGGTGGTCATTAGGTCAAAAATTGACTATATTGACCAAAATTTATTTTTTGGTCAAAAGTTGACCTATTGTGTCAATGGGTTGGTCATTGTGTTAAGGATTGACTATTTTTACTAAAGTTTACTTTTTGGTCAAAAGTTGACCTATTTGGTCAATGGGTTGGTCATTGAGTCGAGGATTGACCATTTTGACCAAAGATGACATTTTGGTCGAGTTTGACTTATTGGGTCGATAATTGTTATTATGTAAAAATTTGATTATTTTGGTCGAAAGTTGACTTATTAGGTCTATGGGTAAGTCATTGGGTCGAGATTGACCATTTTAACCGATGTTGACTTTTGGTCGAATGTTGACTTCTTGGGTCAATCGGTTGGTTATTAGGACGAAAATTAACTCTTTTGACCAAAATTCATTTTTTGGTCGAAAGTTGACATATTTGGTCGATGAGTTGCACATTGGGTCGAGGATTGACCATTTCGACTGAAAGTTGAATTTTTGTCGAAAGTTGACCGATTAGATTCGATGGGTTTGGTCATTGGGTCGAGGATTGGCCGTTTTGATCAAATTTGACTTTTTTGGTAAGTGATTGACTTATCGGATCAATAATTGGTAATTAAGTTAAAAGTTGATTTATTTTGAGCAAAATCGACTTTTTGGTCAAAGTTGACTTCTTGGGTCAATGGGTTAGTCATTGGGTCGAAAATTGAACATTTTGACCAAAGTTGACTTTTTTTGTATGAGATTAACTTATTAGGTCGATAATTGGTCATTATGTCGAAAATTGATTATTTTGACAAGAATTGACTTTTTGGTCGAAGTTGACTTTATTAGATCGATGGTGCAGTCATTAGGTCGAGATTGGCCATTTTGACCAAAGTTGACTTTTTGGTCAAAGTTGACTGTTCGGTCGATGTGTTGGTCCTTGGTTCAGAAATTGACCATTTTGACAAAAGTCAACTTTTTGGTCAGAAGTTGACATATTGGGTAATTTTTGTGGTCAATAGGTTAAAAATTAACTATTTTGACAAAAATTGCTTTTTGGTCAATGGTTGATCTATTGGGTCATTGGGTCAATGATTGACCATTTTGATCAAAGTTGACTTTTTGGTCAGAGATTGACTTATTGGGTCAATAATTGGTCATTAGGTAAAATTGACTATTCCCAACCAAATTAGATTTTTTGTTGAAAGTAGACCCATTGGTCGATGGGGTGGTCATTGGGTCGGAAATTGATCATTTTGACCAAAGTCGACTTTTTAGTCGGAGATTGACTAATATGGTCGATAATTGGTCATTAGAGTCGAAATTTAACTATTTCGACCGAATTGAATTTTTTGTCGAAAGTTGACCCATTAGGTCGATGGGGTGGTCGTTAGGTCGGAAATTGACCATTTTGACCAAAATTGACTTTTTGGTCGAAAATTGGCTATTGGATCAATGGTGTGGCCATCAGGTCAAAAATTGACTATATTAACCAAAAATGACTTTTTAGTCAAAAGTTGACCTATTGTGTCAATGGGTTGGTCATTGTGCCAAGGATTGACTATTTTGACTAAAGTTCACTTTTTGGTTAGAGGTTGACCTATTGGGTCAATGGGTTGGTCATTGGGTCAAGGATTGACCATTTTGACCAAAGTTGACTTTTTGGTCAGAGATTGAGATATTTGCTCAATAATTAGTCATTAGGTCAAAAAATTAATTATTTTGACCAAAATTGAATTTTTTGTCAAAAGTTGATGATCCATCAGGTTAATGGGGTGGTCTTTGGGTCAGAAAGTGTCCATTTTGACCAAAGTTGACTTTTTGGTGAAAAGTAGACCTATTGGTTCAATGAGGTGGTCATTTGGTCAAAAATTGACTATATTTACCAAAATTGACATTTTGGTCAAAGTTGACCTATTGTGTTAATGGGTTTATCATTGTCTTAAGGATTGCTTATTTTGACTAAAATTCACTTTTTGGTCGAAAGTTGACATATTGGGTCGATGTGTTGAGTCATTGGATCGAGGTTGACCATTTTGACGAAAGTTGACCTTAGATCGAAAATTATCTATTTTGACTGAAAGTTGAATTTTTGGTCGAAAAGTTGATTGCATTAGGTCGATGGGGTGGTCATTGGCATAAAAATTGGTCATTTTAACAAAAGTTGACTTTTTGGACAAAAGTTGACTTATTAGGTAATGGGGTGGTCATTAGGTAATAAATTGGTTAGATTGACCAAAATTAATTTTTGGTCAAAAGTTGACTATTGTGTCGATGGGTTGGTCATTGTGTCGAAGGATTGACTATTTTGACTATAGTTCACTTTTGGTCGAAAAGTTGACCTATTAGATTGATGTTTTGGTCATTGAGTTAAGGATTGACCATTTTGCTAAAGTTAACTTTTTGGTCGAGATTGACTTATTGGTTCGATAAGCTGGTTGATATGTCGAAAATTGATCTATTTTTGTCAAAAGTTGACTTATTGGGTTTATGTGTAGGTCATTGGGTCAAGGATTGACCATATTAACCAAAGTTGACTTTTTGGTCAAAAGTTGACTTATTGGGTCAATGGGGTGGTCATTAGGTCAAAAATTAACTATTTTTACCAAAATTGATTTTTGGTCAAAAGTTGACATTTGGGTCGATGAGTTGGTCATTGGGTCGAGGATTAACGATTTTGATCGAAGTTGAATTTTCGATTCGAAAGTTGACTGGTTAGAGTCAATGGGTTGGTCTTTCGGTCAAGGATTGACAGTTTTGACCAAAGTTGACTTTTTGGTAAGAGATTGACTTATCAGATCCATAATTGGTAATTAGGTCTAAATTTGATTATTTTGACCAAAATTGACTTTTTGGTCAAAAGTTGACCTATTGGATCAATGGGTTGGTCATTGGGTCAAGAATTGATCATTTTGACAAAAGTTGACTTTTTGTAAGAGATTGACTTATTGGGTCGATTATTGGTCCTTAGGTAAAAAATTGACTATTTTGAAAAAATTGATTATGTGGTCAAAAGTTGCCTTATTGGGTCGATGGGTTGGTCATTAGGTCAAGGATTGACCATTTTGACCAAAGTTGAGTTTTTGGTCTAAAGTTGACCTATTGGGTCAATGTGTTGTTGGTCCTTGGTTCAAAATTTGACCATTATGACCAAAGTCGACTTTTTGGTCGGAAGTTGACATATTGGATAATTTTTGTGGCCATTAGGTTAAAAATTGACTATTTTGACAAAAACTGCTTTTTGGTCAAAGGTTAATCTGATTGGTCATTAGGTCGAAGATGGATCATTTTGGCCATAATTAACTTTTCGTCGATAGTTGACTTAATGGGTCAATTAGTTGGACATTGGGTCAAGGATTGACCATTTTGACTAAAGTTGACTTTTTGGTCAGAGATTGACTTATTGGGTCAATAATTGTTCATTAGGTCAAAAATTGACTATTTTGACTAAAATTAAATTTTTGTTCAAAAGTTGACCCATTGGTCAATGGGGTGGTCATTGTGTCAGAAATTAACCATTTTGACCAAAGTTGACTTTTTGGTTAAAAGTAGACCTATTGGGTCAATGAGGTGTTCATTGGGTCGAAAATTGTCTATAGTTACCAAAATTGACATTTTGGTCAAGCTGACTTATTGTGTTAATGGGTTTATCATTGTCTCGAGGATTGATTATTTTGACTAAAGTTCACTTTTTGGTTAAAAGTTTACTTATTGGGTCGATGGGTTGGTCATTGGATCAAGGATTGACCATTTTGACAAAAGTTGACCTTTTGGTTAGAGATTGACTTATTGGGTCAATAATTGGTCATTAGGTCAAAAATTAACTATTTTGACCAAAACTCAATTTTTGGTCAAAAGTTGACCCATCAGATCAATGGGGTGGTCATTGGCTCAAAAATTGACCATTTTAACAAAAGTTGACTTTTTGGTCAAAAGTTGAACTATTGGGTCTGTGGGGTGGTCATTAGGTCAAAAATTGACTATATTGACCAAAATTTATTTTTTTGTCAAAAATTGACCTATTGTGTCAATGGGTTGGTCATTGTGTTAAGGATTGACTATTTTTACTAAAGTTTACTTTTTGGTCAAAAGTTGATCTGTTGGTCAATGGGTTGGTCATTGAGTCAAGGATTGACCATTTTGACCAAAGATGACATTTTGGTCAGAGTTTGACTTATTGGGTCAATAATTGTTATTATGTAAAAATTTGACTATTTTGGTCAAAAGTTGACTTATTGGGTCTATGGGTAAGTCATTGGGTCAAGGATTGACCATTTTAACCAATGTTGACTTTTTGGTCAAATGTTGACTTACTAGGTCAATCGGTTGGTTATTAGGACAAAAATTAACTCTTTTGACCAAAATTCATTTTTTGGTCAAAAGTTGACATATTTGGTCAATGAGTTGCACATTGGGTTAAGGATTGACCATTTTGACCAAAGTTGAATTTTTTGTCAAAAGTTGACCAATTAGGTCAATGGGTTGGTCATTGGGTCAAGGATTGACCGTTTTGATCAAAGTTGACTTTTTTGGTAAGTGATTGACTTATCGGATCGATAATTGGTAATTGGAATTTAAAGTTGACTATTTTGAGCAAAATCGACTTTTTGGTCAAAAGTTGACCTGCTGGGTCAATGGGTTGGTCATTGGGTCAAAAATTGAACATTTTGACCAAAGTTGACTTTTTTTGTATGAGATTGACTTATTAGGTACATAATTGGTCATTATGTCAAAAATTGACTATTTTGATAAAAATTGACTTTTTGGTCAAAAGTTGACCTATTGGGTCAATGGGCTGGTCATTAGGTCAAGGATTGGCCATTTTGACCAAAGTTGACTTTTTGGTCTAAAGTTGACCTATTCGGTCAATGTGTTGGTCCTTGGTTCGAAGTCGACCATTTGACAAAAGTCGACTTTTTGGTCAGAAGTTGACATATTGGGTAATTTTTGTGGTCAATAGGTTAAAAATTAACTATTTTGACCAAAATTGCTTTTTGGTCAATGGTTTATCTATTGGGTCATTGGGTCAATGATTGACCATTTTAATCAAAGTTGACTTTTTGGTCAGAGATTGACTTATTGGGTCGATAATTGGTCATTAGGTAAAAATTATTATCTAACCAAATTAGATTTTTGTTCAAAAGTAGACCCATTGGTCAATGGGGTGGTCATTGGGTCAGAAATTGATCATTTTGACCAAAGTTGACTTTTTGGTCAAAAGTTGACATATTGGGTCAATGGGGTGGTCATTAGGTCAAAAATTGACTATATTGACCAAAATTAACTATTTGGTCAATTGTTGCCTTTTTTGTCAATGGGTTGGTCATTATGTCAAGGATAGGCTATACTGACTAAAGTTCACTTTTTGCTCAAAAGTTGACCATTTGGGTCAATGGGTTGGTCATTGGCTCAAGGATTGACCATTTTCACCAAAGTTGACTTTTTCGTCAGAGATTGACTTATTTGATGAATAATTGGTTGTGAAGTCAAAAATTACTTATTTTGACCAAAATTGAAATTTTGTTCAAAAGTTGATGGGGTGATCATTGGGTCTGAAATTGACTATTTTGACCAAAGTTCACTTTTCGGTCAAAAGTTGACCTATCAGGTTAATGGGTTGGTCATTAGATCAAAAATTGATTATGTTGACCAAAATTGACGTTTTAGTCAAAAGTTAGACATATTTTATCAATGGGTTGGTCAGTGTGTCAAGGATTTTCTATTTTGACTAAAGTTCACTTTTTGCTCAAAAGTTGACCTTTTGGGTCAATGGGTTGGACATTGGGTCAAGGATTGACCATTTTGACCAAAGTTGACTTTTGGGTCAGAGATTGACTAATTGGGTCAATAATTGGTCATTATCCGAAAAATTGACTATTTTGGTCAAAAGTTGACCTTTTGGGTCTATGGGTAGGTCATTGTGTCAAGGATTGACCATTTTGACCAAAATTGACTTTTTGGTCAAAACTTGACCTATTGGATCAATGGGTTGGTCATTAGGTCAATGATTGACCATTTTGACCAAATTTGACTTTTTGGTCAAAAGTTGACTTATTGAGTCAATTTGTTGTCATTGTGTCAAAAATTGACAATTTTGACCAAAATTAACTTTTTGGTCAAAAGTTGACCTTTTGGATCAATGGGTTGGTCAATGGGTCAAGGATTAATCATTTTGACCAAAGTTGACTTTTTGGTCAAAAGTTGACCTATTGGGTCAATGGGTAAGTCATTAGGTCAAAATTTGACCATTCGACCATAGTTGACCTTTTTGTCAGAGATTGACTTATTGGGTCAATAATTTGTCATTCGGAAAAAAATTGATTATTTTGACCAAAATTGAATTTTTGTTCAAAGGTTGACTCATTGGGTTAATTGGGTGGGTATTATGTCACAAATTGACCATTTTAACCAACGTTGACTTTTTGTCAAAAAATGACCCATTCGGTTAATGGGTTGGGCATTGGCTAAGAAATTAACCATTTTGACTAAACTTGACTTTTTTGTCAAAAGTTGACCTATTTGGTCAATGGGGTGGTCATTAGGTAAAAAAATAACTATTTTGAACAAAATTTACTTTTTGGTCAAAAGTTGATCTATTAGGTCAATGGGTTGGCCATTGGTTCAAGGATTGACCATTTTGACCAAAGTTGACTTTTTAGTTAAAAGTTGGCCTATTGGTTTAATGAGTTGCTTATACGGTCAACGATTGACCAATTTGACCAAAGTTGACTTTTTAGTCATTGGGTCGTAAGTTAACATATCTAATAGCTAACTTTTTGTCAAAAGTTCATCTATTTGGTCAATGGGGTGGTCATTATGTCAAAAATTGATTATTTTGACCAAAATTGACTTTTTGGTCAAAAGTTGACCTATTTAGTCAATGGGTTGGTCATTACGTCAAGGATTGACCATTTTGCCAAAGTTTTCTTTTTGGTCAAAATTTGACCTATTAGGTCAATGGGTTGGTTATTGGGTCAGAACATGACAATTTTAAATAAAGTTGTTTTTTTGGTCAAAAGTTGACCTATTGGGTCAATGGGGTGGTTATTAGGTTAAAATTGACTATTTTGACCAAAATTTACTTTTTGTCGAAAGTTGACCAATTATGTTAATGAGTATGTCATTGTGTCAAGGATTGACCATTTTGACCAAAATTCACATTTTGGTTAAAAGTTGACCCTTTGGGTCAATGAGGATGTCATTAGGTCAAAAATTGACTATTTGGATCAAAATTTAGTTTTTTGTCAAAAGTTAACTTATTGGGTCAATGGGTTGTTATTTGGTGAAGGATTGACCGTTTTGACCAAAGTTGACTTTCTGGAAAAAGTTGACCTATTGGGTCTATTAGGCAGGTCGTTGGGTTAAGGATTGACCATTTTGACTAGAGTTGACTTTTTGGTCGAAAGTTGATCATTTGGTCATTTGGTTTGTCATTGGGTCGAGGATTGACCATTTTAACCAAAATTGATTTTTTGTTCAAAAGTTGACCTATTGGGTCAATTGGTTGGTCATTGGGTCAAGGATTGACCGTTTTGACTAAAGTTGACTTTTTGGTCAAAAGTTGACCTTTTGAATAAAAGGGTTGGTCATTGGGTCAGAAATTGTCCATTTTGACTAAACTTGACATTTGGTCAAAAGTTGACCTATTGGGTCAATAGTGTGGTCATTAGGTTAAAATTTGACTATATTGACCAAAACTGACGTTTTGGTCAAAAGTTGACTTGTTGTGTCAATGGGTTGGTCTTTATGTCAATGATTGACTATTTAAACAAAAGTTTACTTTTGATCAAAAGTTGACATATTGGGTCAATGGGTTGGTCATTGGGTCAAGGAATGAGCATTTTGACTAAAGTTGACATTTTGGTCAGAGATTGACCTATTGGTTCAACGATTGGCCATTATGTCAAAAATTGACTATTTTGGTCAAAAGTTGACCTATTGGGTCCATGGGTTTGTCATTGGGTCAAGAATTTTCCATTTTGACAAAAGTTGACTTTTTGGTTAAAAGTTGACCTATCAAGTTAATGGGTTGTCATTGGGTCAGAAATTGATAATTTTGAACAAACTTGATGTTTTGGTCAAAAGTTGTCCTATTGGGCTAATGGGGTGGTCATTAGGTCAAAAATTGACACTTTTAATCAAAATCAACATTTTGGTCAAAAGGTGACGTATTGCATCTATGGGTTGGTCATTGGGACAAGGATTGACCATTTTGACCAAAGTTGACTTTTTGGTCAAAAGTTGACATATTGGGTCAAAGATTGACCATTTCGACCAAAGTTAACTTTTTGGTCGAGAGATTGACTTATTGGGTCGAAAATTGGTCATTCGGTCGAAAATTGATTATTTTGACCAAAATTGAATTTTTCATCGAAGTTGATTCATTGGATCGATTGGGTTAGTCATTAAGTCGAAAATTGACAATTTTGACGAAGTTGACTTTTTGTCGAAAGTTAGCTGATTGGGTCGAATAGGTTGGTCATTGGATCGAAGTTCAACAATTTCACGAACTTGACTTTTTTTTGTCGAAAGTTGACTTATTGGGTCGATGAGGTGGTCATTAGGTAAAATTCACTTTTTGGTCAAAATTGACTGTTAGATGTCGATCGGTTTGTCATTAGGTCAAGGATTGACCATTTTGGCCAAATTTGACTTTTTGGCCAAAAGTTGACATTTTGGGTCAATGTGTTGGTTATTGGATCAAGAATTGACCATTTTGACCAGAGTTGACTTTTTGGTCATTGGGTGAGGAATTAACTATTTTGACTAAAGTTGACTTTTTGGTCATTGGGTGAGAAATTAAATATTTTGGCCAAAGTGTACTTTTTGGTCAAAAGTTGACCTTTTGGGTCAACGAGGTGGTTATTTGGTCAAAAATTGACTATTTTGACCAAAACTATCTTTTTGCTCAAAAGTTGACCTATTTTGTCAATGAGTTGGTCATTTAGTCAATGATTGACCATTTTGACCAAAGTTGACATTTTGGTCAGAGATTTACTTATTGGGTCAATAATTAGTGATTAGGTCAAATATTGACTATTTTGACCATAATTGACATTTTAGTCAAATGTTAACCTACTGGGTCAATGGTTTTGTCATTAGGTTAAGGATTGATCATTTTGACCAAAGTTGACTTTTTGGTTAAAAGTTGACTTATTGGGTCAATTAGTTAGTGATTGGGTAAGAAATTGACCATTTTAACCAAAGTTTACTTTTATGTCAAAAGTTGACCTGTTGGGTCCATGGGTTTGTCATTGGGTCAAGGATTGACCATTAAGACCAAATTTGACTTTTTGGTCAGAGATTGACTTATTGGGTCAATAATTGGTCATTAGATAAAAAATTAATTATTTTTACCAAAATTGACTTTTTATTCAAAAGTTGACCTATTGGGTCAATGAGTTGGTCATTGGGTAAAAAATTGATCATTTTGACCAAATTTAACTTTTTGGTCAAAAGTTGACCTATTGGGTCAATGGTTGGGTCATTGGGTCAAAAATTGACCATTTTGACCAAAGTTAAATTTTTGGTTAAAAGTTGACCTATTAGGTCAATGGGTTGGACATTAGGTCAATGATTTACTAATTTTACCAAATATGACTTTTTAGTCGAAGTTGACTGTTAGATTGATACGGTTGGTCATTAGGTCAGAAATTGACCATTTTGACCAAAGTTGACTTTTTGGTCAATGTGTTTTTCATTAGGTTGAGGATTGACCATTATGACCAAATATGACTTTTGGTCAGAAATTGACTTATTGGGTCAATAATTAATCATTAAGTCATAAATTAACAATTTTGACCAAAATTGACTTTTTGTTCAAAAGGTAACCTGTTGGTCATTGAGTTAGTCATTGGGTCAAGAATTGTCCATATTAACCAATGTTGACTTTTTGGTTAGAAGTTGACCTATTGGGTCAAAGGGGGAGTCATTAGGTCAAAAATTAACTATTTTAACCAAAATTGATTTCTTGGTCAAAGATTGACATATTGGGTCAATGAGTTGGTGATTGGGTCAAGGATTGACCATTTTGACCAAACTTAAATTTTCGGTTAAAAGTTGACCAATTGGGTTAATGGGTTAGTCATTGTATCAAGGATTGACCATTTTGACCAAAGTTGACTTTTTGGTAAGAGATTGACTTATTGGATCAATAATTGGTAATTAGATAAAAATTTGACTATTTTGACCAAAATCGGCATTTTGGTCAAAAGTTGACCTCTTGGGTTAATGGGTTGGTCATTGGGTCAAGTATTGATCATTTTGACCAAAGTTGACTTTTTTGGTAAGAGATTGACTTATTGGGTCAATAATTGGTCATTAGGTCAAAAATTAACTATTTTGACAAAAATTGACTTTTTGGTCAAAAGTTGCCCTATTGGGTCAATTGGCTGGTCATTTGGTCAAGGATTGATCATTTTAACCAAAGTTGACTTTTTAGTCTAAAGTTGACCTTTTGGGTCAATGTGTTGGTCATTGGTTCAGAAATTGACCATTTTGATCAAAGTCGACTTTTTGGTCAGAAGTTGACATATTGGGTAATTTTTGTGTTAATTAGGTTAAAAATGATTATTTTAACCAAAATTGCTTTTTGGTCAAAGGTTGATCTATTGAGTCATTGGGTCGAAGATAGACCATTTTGACCATAATTGACTTTTTCGTCAAAAGTTGACATAATGGGTTAATCAGTTGGTCATTGGGTCAAGGATTGACCATTTTGACCACTGTTGACTTTTTGGTCAGAGATTAACTTTGTGGGTCAATAATTGGTCATTAGGTCAAAAATTGACTATTTTGACCAAAATTAAATTTTTGTTCAAAAGTTGACCCATTGGTCAATGGGGTGGTCAATGGGTCAGAAATTGACATTCTGGCCAAAGTTGACTTTTTGGTCAAAAGTTGACCTTTTGGGTCAATGAGGTGGTCATTAGGTAAAAAATTGACTATATTGACCAAAATTGTGTTTTTGGTCAAAAGTTGACCTATTTTGTCAATGGGGTGGTCATTGTGTCAAGGATTAACTATATTGACTAAAGTTCACTTTTTGCTCAAAAGTTGACCTTTTTGGGTAAATGGGTTGGTCATTGGATTGACCATTTTCACCAAATTTGACTTTTTGGTCAGAGATTGACTTATTTGGTGAATAATTGGTCATTAGGTCAAAAATTGACTATTTTGACTAAAATTGAATTTTTGTTCAAAAGTTGATCCATTGGTCGATGGGGTGGTCGTTGGGTCTGAAATTGACCATTTTGATTAAAAGTTGACTTTTTGGTTAAAAATTGACCTATTGGGTCAATGGGTTGGTCATTAGGTCAAAAATTGACTATATTGACCAAAATTGACTTTTTAGTCAAAAGTTGACCTATTTTGTCAATGGGTTAGCCATTGTGTCAAGGATTGACTATTTTGGCTAAAGTTCAATTTTTGCTCAAAAGTTGACTTTTTGGGTCAATGGTTTGGTAATTGGGTCAAAAATTGATCATTTTGACCAAAGTTGACTTTTTGGTTAAAAGTTGACCTATTGGGTCAATGGGTTGGTCATTGGGTCACTGATTGACCATTTTGACCAAAGTTTACTTTTTTGTCAGAGATTTACTTTTTGGGTCAATAATTAGTCATTAGGTCAAAAATATAGTATTTTGACCAAAATTGAATTTTTTTGTTAAAATTTAACTGGGTGGTCATTGGTTCAGAAATTGAGCATTTTGAACAAGTTGACATTCGGTCACAAGTTGACTTATTGGGTCAATGGGAGGTCATTTGGCAAAAAATTAACTATTTTGACGAAAATTAACTTTTGGGTCAAAAGTTAACACATTGGGTCAATGGCTTGGTCATTGGGTCATGTATTGACTATTTTGACCAATGTTGATTTTTTGTTCAAAAGTCGACCAATTAGGTCGATGGGTTGGTCATTGGGTCGAGGATTGATTATTTTGACCAAAGTTGACTTTTTGGTAAGAGATTGATTTATTCGATCAATAATTAGTCATTAGGTCAAAAATTAATTATTTTGACCAAAATTGGCCTTTTGGTCAAAGGTTGACCTATTGGGTTAATGGGTTGGTCACTGGGTCAAGAATTGGCCATTTTGAACGAAACTAACTTTTTGGTCAAAAGTTGACCTATTGGGTCAGTGGGTTGATCATTGGATCTGAAATTGACCATTTTGACCAAAGTTAACCCTTTGGTCAAAAGTTGATCTATTAGGTCAGTTAGGTGGTGATTAGGTCAAATATTGACTACTTTGACCAAATTTTTTTTGGTGAAAAGTTAACATTTAGGTGATTTGGCCACGGATTGACCATTTTGATCAAACTTGACTTTTTGGTCAAAAGTTGACTTATTGGGTCAATGGGTTGGTCATTGGGTCGAGGATTGACTATTTTGACTAAAGTTGACTTTTTGGTCAAAGATTGACTTATTTGGTCAAAAATTGGTCATTATGTCAAAATCTGACTATTTTGGTCAAAAGTTGACCTTTTTGGTTTATAGGTTGGTCATTGGGTCAAGGATTGACAATTCTAACCAAAGTTGATTTTTTGGTCACAAGTTGACCAAATGGGTCAAAGGGTTGGTCATTGAGTCAAGAATTGACCATTTAGACAAAAGTTGACTTTTTGGTCAGAGATGGACTTATTGGGTCAATAATTGCTCAGTAGATCAAAAATTGACAATTTTGACTAAAATTTAATTTTTGGTCAAACGTTGACCTATTGGGTCAAAGGGTTTGTCATTTGGTCAATGATTGACCATTTTGACCAGAGTTGACTTTTTGGTCGAAAGTTGACCTATTGGATTAATGGGTTGGTCATTGGGTTAAAAATTGACCATTTCTACCAAAGTTAACATATTGGGTCAATGGGTTGGTCATTGGGTCAAATAATGACCATTTTTACCAAAGTTGACTTTTTGGTCAAAAGTTGACCTATTGGGTCAATGGGTTGGTGATTGAGTCAAAAATTGATCATTTTGACCAAAGTTAACTTTTTAGTCAAAAGTTGACCTATTAGGTCAATTGGGTGGTCATAGGTAAAAAATTGACTATTTTGACCAAAATTTTTTTTGGTCAAAAGTTGATTTATTGGGTCATAGGGTCACGTATTGACCATTTTCACCAAAGTTGACCTTTTTGCCAAAAATTGACCTATTGAGTCAAAGGGTTGGTCATTGGGTCAAGGATTGACCATTGTGACCAAAGTTGGATTTTTGGTCATAGATTAACATATTTGGTCAATAATTGGTCATTAGGTCAAAAATTAACTATTTTGACAAAAATTGAATTTTTTGTCAAAAGTTAACCCATTAGGTCAATGGGGTGTTCATTGGGTCAGAAATTGACCATTTTGACCAAAGTTGGCTTTTTGGTTAGAAGTTGACATATTGGGTCAATGGGGTGGTCATTAGGTCAAAAATTGACTATATTGACAAAAATTGACTTTTTTGCCAAAAGTTGAACTATTATGTTAATGGGTTGGTCATTATCTTAAGGATTGACGATTTTGACTAAAGTTCACTTTTTGGTCAAAAGTTGACCTTTTCGGTCAATGGGTTGGTCATGGGTCAAGAATTGACCATTTTGACCAAAGTTAACTTGTTGGTCAGAGATTGACTTATTGGGTCAACAATTGGTCATTATGTTAAAAATTGACTGTTTTGGTCAAAAGTTGATCTTTTGGGTCTATGGGTTGGTCATTGGGTCAAGGATTGACCATTTTAAAGAAAGTTTACTTTTTGGTCAAAAGTTGACCTTTTGAATCAATGGGTTTGTCATTGGGTCAGAAATTGTCCATTTTGACTAAAGTTGACTTTTGGTCAAAAGTTGACCTATTGGGTCAATGGGGTGGTCATTAGGTTAAAATTTGACTATATTGACCAAAATTGACTTTTTGGTCAAAAATTGACCTGTTGTGTCAATGGGTTAGTCTTTGTGTCAAGGATTGAATATTTAAAAAAGAAATTTACTTTTTGGTCAAAAGTTGTCTTATTGAGTCAATAGGTTGGTCATTAGGTCAAGGAATGTTCATTTTGACCAAAGTTGACTTTTTGGTCAGAGATTGAATTATTGTGTCAATGATTGGTCATTATGTCAAAAATTGACAATTTTGGTCAAAAGTTGACCTATTGGGTCTATGCGTTTGTCATGGGGTCAAGGATTTACCATTTTGACCTAAGTTGATTTTTTGGTCAAAAGTTGACCTATACGGTTAATGGGTTGTCATTGGGTCAGAAATTGATAATTTTGAACAAACTTAATGTTTTCGTCAAAAGTTGTCCTATTGGGTTAATGGGGGTGGTCATTAGGTTAAAAATTGACAATTTTGATCAAAATCAACATTTTGGTCAAAAGTTGACCTATTGGGTCTATGGGTTGTTCATTGGGAAAAGGATTGACCATTTTGACCAAAGTTGACTTTTTGGTCAAAAGTAGACCTATTGGGTCAAAGATGGACCATTTTGACCAAATTTGAGTTTTTGGTCAGAGATTGACTTATTGGGTCAATAATTGGTCATTCGGTCAAAAATTGATTATTTTGACCAAAATAAAATTTTTCATCAAAAGTTGACTCATTGGGTCAATTGGGTGGTCATTAAGTCAAAAATTGACAATTTTGACCAAAGTTGATTTTTTTCAAAAGTTGCCTATTGGTTCAATGGGTTGGTCATTGGATCAGAAATTCAATATTTTCACCAAACTTGACTTTTTTGTCAAAAGTTGACTTATTGGGTCAATGGGGTGATCATTAATTAAAAAATTCACTTTTTGGTCAAAAGTTGACCTATTGGGTCAATCGGTTTGTCATTAAGTCAAGGATTGACCATTTTGACCAATTTTGACATTTTGGTCAAAAGTTGACCTTTTGGGTCAATGTGTTGGTTATTGGGTCAAGAATTGACCATTTTGACCAGAGTTGACTTTTTTGTCATTGGGTGAGAAATTAAGTATTTTGACTAAAGTAGACTTTTTGGTCACTGTGTAAGAAATTAGCTATTTTGGCCAAAGTTGACTTTTTGGTTAAAAGTTGACCTATTGGGTCAACGGGGTGGTAATTTGGCAAAAATTAACTATTTTGACCAAAACTATCTTTTTGGTCAAATGTTGACCTATTTGGTCAACGAGTTGGCATTTAGTCAATGATTGACCATTTTAACCAAAGTTGACTTTTTGGTTAGAGATTGACTTATTGGGTCAATAATTTGTCATTAGATAAAAAATTAATTATTTTGACCAAAATTAACTTTTTATTCAAAAGTTGACCTATTTGGTCAAAAGTTGACCTATTGGGTCAATACTTGACCACTTTGACCAAAGTTGACTTTTTGGTCAAAAGTTGACCTACTGGGTCAATGGTTTGGTCGTTGGGTTAAAAATTGACCATTTTAACCAAAGTTAACTTTTTGGTTAAAAGTTGACCTATTGGGTCAATGGGTTGATCATTGGGTCAAGGATTGACCGTTTTGATCAAAGTTTACTTTTTGGTCAGAGATTGACTTATTGGGTCAACAATTGGTCATTAGGTCAAAAATTGATTATTTTGACCAAAATTGAATTTTTCTTCAAAAGTTGACCCATTGAGTCAACAGGGTGGTCATTGTATCAAAAAAGGACCATTTTGACCAAATTTAAATTTTTGATCAAAAGCTAACCTATTGGGTCATTGAGGTGGTCATTAGGTTAAAAATTGACAATTTTGACCCAAATAGACTTTTTGGTCAAAAGTTGATCTATTGGGCAATGGGTTGGTCATTAGGTCAAAGATTTACCATTTTGACTAAATATGACTTTTTGGTCAAAGTTGACCTATTGGGTCAATGGGTCGGTCTTGGGGTCAGAAATTGACCATTTTGACCAAAGTATACTTTTTGGTCAAAAGTTGACATATTTGGTCAATGGGTTTGTGATTGGGTCGAGGATTGACCATTCTGACCAAATATGACTTTTGGTCAGAGATTGACTTATTAGGTCAATAATTGGTCATTAAGTAAAAAATTAACAATTTTGACCAAAATTAACTTATTTTTCAAAAGTTGACCTATTAGGTCACTGAGTTGGTCATTGGGTCAAGAATTGACCATTTTGACCAAAGTTGACTTTTAGTCAAAAGTTGTCCAATTGGGTCAATGGTTTAGTAGTTGGGTCAAAAATTGACCATTTTGATCAAAGTTAACTTTTTGGTTAAAAGTTGACCAATTGGGTCAGTGGGTTGGTCATTGGGTCACAGATTGACCATTTTGACCATAGTTTACTTTTTGGTTAGAGATTGAGTTTTTGGGTCAATACATAGTCAATTAGGTCAAAAATTGACTATTTTGACCAAAATAGAATTTTTTTGTTAAAAGTTGACCCATTGGCTTAACGGGGTGGTCATTGGGTCAGAAATTGACCATTTTGAACAAGTTGATATTCGGTCAAAAGTTGACTTATTGGTCAATGGGGTGGTCATTTGGCTAAAAATTGATTATTTTGACGAAAATTGACTTTTTGGTCAAAAGTTAACATATTAGGTCAATGGGTTGGTCATTGCGTCAAGGATTGACCATTTTGACCAAAGTTGATTTTTTGGTCAAAAGTCGACTAATTAGGTCAATGGGTTGGTCATTGGGTCAAGGATTGACTATTTTGACCAAAGTTTACTTTTTGCTAAGAGATTGATTTATTCGGTCAAAAATTGGTCATTATATTAAAAATTAACTATTTTGACCAAAATTGGCCTTTTGGTCAAAAGTTGACCTATTGGGTCAATGGGTTGGTCACTAGGTCAAGAATTGCCCATTTTGATCATAATTGACTTTTTGGTCAAAAGTTGACCTAATGGGTCAGTGGGTTGGTCGTTGGATCTGAAATTGTCGATTTTGACCAAAGTTAACTCTTTGCTCAAAAGTTGACCTATTAGGTCAATCTGGTGGTCATTAGGTCAAATATTGACTGCTTTGACCAAAATTGTTTTTTGGTGAAAAGTTAACATATTGGGTAATTTGGCCGCGGATTGACCATTTTGATCAAAGTTGACTTTTTGGTCAAAAATTGACTTATTGGGTCAATGGGTTGGTCATTGGGTCAAGGATTAACCATTTTGACCAAAGTTGAATTTTTGGTCAAAGATTAGCTTATTTGGTCAAAAATTGGTCATTATGTCAAAAATTGACAATTTTGGTCAAAAGTTGACCTATTTGGTCTATGGGTTGGTCATTGGGTCAAGGATTGACAATTCTGATCAAAGTTGATTTTTTTTTCACAAGTTAACCAAATGGGTCAATGGGTTGGTCATTGAGTCAAGGATTTACCATTTTGATAAAAGTTGATTTTTTTTCAGAGATTGACTTATTTGGTCCATAATTGGTCAGTAGGTCAAAAATTGACAATTTTGACCAAAATTGAATTTTTGGTCAAAAGTTAACATATTGGGTTAACGAGTTGGTCCATCGAGTCAAATATTGAACATTTTTACTTAAGTTGACTTTTTGGTCAAAAGTTGACCATTTGGGTCATTGGGTTGGTCATTGGATCAGAAATTGACCATTTTGACCAAAGTTAACTTTTTAGTAAAAAGTTGACCTATTAGGTCAATTGGGTGGTATTAGGTAAAAAATTGACTATTTTGACCAAAATATCTTTTTGGTCAAAAGTTGACATATTGGGTCATAGGGTCGCGGATTGACCATTTTCACCAAAGTTGACTTTTTTGCCAAAAATTGACCTATTAAATCAATGGGTTGGTCATCAGGTCAAGGATTGACCATTTTGACCAAAGCTGACTTTTTGGTCATAGATTAACTTATTTGGTCAATAATTGGTCATTAGGTCAAAAATTGACAATTTTGACCAAAATTGAATTTTTTGTCAAAAGTTAACCAATTAGGTCAATGGGGTGTTCATTGGGTCAGAAATTGACCATTTTGACCAAAATTGACTTTTTGGTCAAAATTTTACGTATTGGGTCAATGGGGTGGTCATTAGGTCAAAAGTTGACTATATTAACTAAAATTGACTTTTTTGTCAAAAGTTGACCTATTGTGTTAATGGGTTGGTCATTGTCTCAAGGATTGACTATTTTAACTAAAGTTCACTTTTTGGTCAAATGTTGACCTATTTGGTCAATGGGTTGGTCAAGGATTGACCATTTTGACCAAAGTTAACTTTTTGGTCAGTGATTGGCATATTGGGTCAACAATTGGTCATTATGTTAAAAATTGACTATTTTGGTCAAAAGTTGATCTATTGGGTCTATGGGTTGGTCATTGGGTCAAGGATTAACCATTTTGACCAAAGTTGATTTTTTGGTCAAAAGTTGACCTATTGGGTCAATGGGTTGGTCATTGGCTCAGAAATTAACCATTTTAACCAAACATGACTTTTTGGTCAAAAGTTGACACATTTGGTTAATGGGGTGGTCACTAGGTCAAAGATTGACAATTTTGACCCAAATTAAATGTTTGATCAAAAGTTGACTTATTGGGTAAATTGGTTGGTCATTAGGTCAAAGATTGATCATTTTGATGAAAGTTGACTTTCTGGTCAAAAGTTGACCTATTGGGTTTGGTCATCGGGTCATATATTGACTATTTTGACAAAAGTTGACATTTTAGTCAGAGTTAACCTATTTGTTTAATAGTTTGTTATTGGGTCAAGGATTGACCCATCTGACCAAAATTGACTGTTTGGTTAATGTGTCAGAAATTAACCATGTTTTACTTAGCTGACCTTTTTGTCAAATGTTCATCTATTTGGTCAATGGGGTGGTCATTAGGTCAGAACTTCACTATTTTGACCAAAATTAACTTTTTGGTTAAAACTTGACCTTTTTAGTTAATGGTTTGGCCATTAGGTCAAGGATTGTCCATTTTGACCAAAGTTGTCTTTCTTGTCAAAAGTTGACTTATTTGGTCAATGGGTTGGTTATTGGGCCAGAACATGACCATTTTAACTAAAGTTGACTGTTTGGTCAATAGTTGACTTATTGGGTCGATGGGGGTGGTTGTTAGGTTAAAAATTGATTAATTTGACCGAAATTTACTTTTTTGTCAAAAGTTGACCAATTTGGTCAATGAGTATGGGTATTTCATTGTGTCAAGGATTAACCATTTTGACCAAAATGTGAATTTTGGTCAAAAGTTGACCCATTGAGTCAATGGAGGTGGTCATTAGATCAAAAATTGACTATTTTGACAAAAATTGACTTTTTGGTCCAAAAGTTGACCTAGTATGTCAGTGGGTTAGTTGTTTGGTCAAGGATTGACAGTTTTGACAAAAATTACCTTTTTGGTAAAAGTTGACCTATTGGGTCTTCAGGTCGGTCGTTGGGTCAATGATTGACCATTTTGACAAAAGTTGACTTTTGTTGAAATGTTAACTCTTTGGGTCGATTGGTTGTCGATAGATTGAGGATTGACCATTTTGACCAAAGTTGACTTTTTAGTCAAATTTGACCTATTGGGTCAATGGGTTGGTCATTGGGTCAGAAATTGTCCATTTTGACCAAAGTTGACTTTGGTTAAAAGTTGACCTATTTGGTCAATGGATTTGTCATTAGGTCGAGGATTGACCATTATGACTAAATATGACTTTTGGTCAGAGATTGACTTATTGGGTCAATAATTGGTCATTAGGTCAAAAATTAATAATTTTGACCAAAATCAACTTTTTGTTCAAAAGTTGACCTATTGGGTCACGGAGTTGGTCATTGGGTTAAGAATTGACCATTTTGACCAAAGTTAAATTTTGGTCAAAAGTTGACCTATTTGGTCAATGGTTTGGTAATTGGCTCAAAAATTGACCATTTTGACCAAAGTTGACTCTTTTTGTTAAAAGTTGACCTATTGGGTCAATTGGTTGGTCATTGGGTCACGGATTGACCATTTTGACAAAAGTTTACATTTTGGTGAGAGATTGACTTATTGGGTCAATAATTAGTCATTAGGTCAAAAATTGACTATTCTAACCAAAAGTGATTCTTTTGTTAAAACTTGACCCATTGGCTTAACGGGGTGGTCATTGGGTCAGAAAAGTTGACTTATTGGGTCAATGGTGTGGTCATTTGGCTAAAAATTGACTATTTTGATGAAAATTGACTTTTTGGTCAAAAGTTAACATATTGGGTCATGCGTTAGTCATTGGGTCAAGGATTGACTATTTTAACCAAAGTTGACTTTTTGATCAAAAGTCGACCAATGGGGTCAATTGGTTGGTCATTGGGTCAAGAATTGACTATTTTGACCAAAGTTGACTTTTTGGTAAGAGATTGATTTATTCGGTCTATAATTGGTCATTAGGTCAAAAATTGATTATTTTGACCAAAATTGGCCTTTTGGTCAAAATTTAACCTATTGGTCAATGGGTTGGTCACTGGGTCAAGAATTGGCCATTTTGAAATCTACCTCAGAGTTCAGCCAGAGGCGCTAGAGATGTTAGGCTCGACCCTTGACCCTAACCCTTAGAACGATCAAGAGTTTCGATATCCTAGAAGAAGATGCACATTAATAGGGCTCAGAATCCGAGCTAGAATAGACAGCAATTGAATCATAGTTGACTTTTTGGTCAAAAGTTGACCTATTGGGTCAGTGGGTTGATCATTGGATCTGAAATTGACCATTTTTACCAAAGTTAACCCTTTGGTCAAAAGTTGACCTTTTAGGTCAATTAGGTGGTCATTAGGTTCAAATATTGACTACTTTGACCTAAATTTTTTTTGGTGAAAAGTTAACATATTGGGTAATTTGGCCACAAAATGACCATTTTGATTAAAGTTGACATTTTGGTCAAAAGTTGACTTATTGGGTCAATGAGTTGGTCATTGGGTTAAGGATTGACCATTTTGACCAAAGTTGAATTTTTGGTCAAAGATTGACTTGTTTGGTAAAAAATTGGTCATTATGTCAAAAATTAACTATTTTGGTCAAAAGTTGACCTATTTGGTCTATAGGTTGGTCATTGGGTCAAGGATTGACAATTCTGATCAAAGTTGATTTTTTGGTCACAAGTTGACCAAATGGGTCAATGGGTTGGTCATTGAGTCAAGGATTGACCATTTTGATAAAAGTTGACTTTTTAGTCAGAGATTGACATATTGGGTCAATAATTGGTCAGTAGGTAAAAAATTAACAATTTTGACCAAAATTGAATTTTTGGTCAAAAGTTACCTATTGGGTCAATGGGTTGGTCATTTGCTCAATGATTGACCATTTTGACCAAAGTTGACTTTTTGATGAAAAATTGACCTATTGGGTCAATGGGTTGGTCATTGGGTCAAAAATTGACCATTTCTACCAAAGTTAACATATTGGGTCAGTGGGTTGGTCAATGGGTCAAATATTACCATTTTTACCAAAGTTGACTTTTTGGTCAAAAGTTGACCAATTGGGTCAATGTATTGGTCATTGGGTCAGAAATCAACCATTTTGACCAAAGTTAATTTTTTTGTCAAAAGTTGACCTATTAGGTCAATTGGGTGGTTATTAGGTAAAAAATTGACTATTTTGAGAAAATATCTTTTTGATCAAAAGTTGACATATTGGGTCATAGGGTCACGGAATGATCATTTTGACCAAAGTTGACTTTTTCGCTAAAAGTTGACCTATTGAGTCGATGGGTTGGACATTGGGTCAAGGATTAATCATTTTGACCAAAGTTGACCTTTTGGTCATAGATTAACTTATTTGGTTAATAATTTCTCATTAGGTCAAAAATTGATAATTTTGACCAAAATTGAATTTTTGGTCAAAAGTTGACTCATTAGGTAATGGGGTGTTCATTTGGTCAGAAATTGACCATTTTGACCAAAGTTGACCTTTAGGTCAAAAGTTGACGTATTGGGTCAATGGAGTGGTCATTAGGTCAAAAATTGACTATATTGACCAAAATTGACTATATTGACCAAAATTGACTTTTTTGCCAAAAGTTGACTTATTTTGTTAATGGGTTGGTCATTGTCTCAAGGATTAACTATTTTGACTAAAGTTTACTTTTTGGTAAGAAGTTGACCTATCCGGTTAATGGGTTGGTCATTGGTCAAGGATTGACCATTTTGATCAAAGTTAACTTTTGGTCAGCGATTGACTTATTGGGTCAACAATTGGTCATTATGTCAAAAATTGACTGTTTTGGTTAAAAGTTGATCTATGGGTTGGACACCATTTTGACCAAAGTTGATTTTTTGGTTAAAAGTTGACCTATTGGGTCAATGGGTTGGTCATTGGGTCAGAAATTGACCATTTTAACCAAACATGACTTTTTGGTCAAAAGTTGACCCATTTGGTTAATGGGGTGGTCATTAGGTCAAAAATTGACAATTTTGACCCAAATTAACTTTTTGACAAAAGTTGACTTATTTGGTAAATTGGTTGGTCATTGGGTCAAGGATTGACCATTTTGACGAAAGTTGACTTTGTGGTCAAAAGTTGACCTATTGGGTTTGGTCATTTGGTCAAAGATTGACCATTTCGACAAAAGTTGACATTTTAGTCAGAGTTGACCTATTTGTTTAATAGTTGGTTATTGGGTCTTGGATTAACCCTTTTGACCAAAATTGACTTTTTGGTCAATGGGTCAGAAATTTACCATGTTGACCTAAGCTTACTTTTTTGTCAAATGTTCATCTATTTGGTCAATAGGGTGGTCATTAGGTCAGAAATTGACTATTTTGACCAAAACTGACTTTTTGGTCAAAAGTTGATTTATTTAGTCAATGGGTTGGTCATTAGGTCAAGGATTGTTCATTTTGACCAAAGTTGTCTTTCTGGTCAAAAGTTGACTTATTGGGTCAATGGGTTGGTTATTGGGCCAGAACTTGATCATTTTAACTAAAGTTGACTTTTTGGTCAAAAGTTGACTTATTGGGTCGATGGGGTGATTATTAGGTTAAAAATTGATTAATTTGAACGAAATTTACTTTTTTGTCAAAAGTTAACCAATTTGGTCAATGGGTATGGGTATTTCATGATGTCAAGGATTGACCATTTTGTCTAAAATGTGAATTTTGGTAAAAAATTTGACCCATTGAGTCAATAGAGGTGGTCATTAGGTCAAGAAATGACTATTTTAACCAAAATTGACTTTTTGGTCCAAAAGTTGACCTAGTATGTCAATGGGTTAGTTATTTGGTAAAGGATTGACAGTTTTGACAAAAATTGACTTTTTGGTTAAAAGTTGACCTATTGGGTCATTGGTTTGGTCGTTGGGTCAAGGATTGACCATTTTGACAAAAGTTGACTTTTGTTCAAAACGTTGACCTTTTAGGTCAATTGGTTGTCATTGAGTTGAGGATTGACCATTTTGAGCAAAGTTGACTTTTTGGTCAAATTTGACTTATTGGGTCAATGGGTTGGTCATTGGGTCAGATATTGTCCATTTTGACCAAAGTTGACTTTTGGTCAAATGTTGACCTATTTGGTCAATGGGTTTGTCATTGGGTTGAAGATTGACCATTATGACCAAATTTGACTTTTGGTCAGAGATTGAGTTATCGGGTCAATAATTGGTCATTTAGGTCAAAAATTAACAATTTTGACGAAAATTGACTTTTTGTTCAAAAGTTGACCTATTGGGTCACTGAGTTGGTCATTGGGTCAAGAATTAACCATTTTGACTAAAGTTAACTTTTGGTCAAAAGTTGACCTATTGGGTCAATGGTTTGGTAATTGGGTCAAAACTTGACAATTTTGACCAAAGTTAACTGTTTGGTTAAAAGTCGACCTATTAGGTCAATTGGTTGGTCATTGGGTCACGGATTGACCTTTTTGACAATAGTTTACTTTTTGTCAGTGATTGACTTATTGGGTCAATAATTAGTCATTAGGTCAAAAATTAACTATTTTAACCAAAATTGAATTCTTTTTTTGTTAAAACTTGACCCATTGGCTTAACGGTGTGGTCATTGAGTCAGAAATTGATCATTTTGAAAAAGTTGTCATTCGGTGAAAATTTGACTTATTGGGTCAATGGGGTGGTCATTTGGCCAAAAATTGACTATTTTAACGAAAATTGACTTTTTGGTCAAAAGTTAACAAATTGGGTCAATGGGTTAGTCATTGGGTCAGGTATTGACTATTTTGACCAAAGTTGATTTTTTATTCAAAAGTCGACCAATTGGGTTAATGGGTTGGTCATTAGGTCAAGGATTGACCATTTTGACCAAAGTTGACATTTTGTAAGAGATTGATTTATTGGGTCAATAATTGGTCATTATGTCAAAAATTGACTATTTTGACCAAAATTGTACTTTTGGTCAAAAGTTGACCTATTGGGTCAATGGGTTGGTCATTGGGTCGAGGTGGCCATTTTGACCAAAGTTAACTTTTTGGTCAACAGTTGACCTTTTGGGTTACGTGGGTTGATCATTGGATCTGAAATTGGCCATGTTGACCAAAGTTAACCCTTTGGTCGAAAGTTAACCTATTAGGTCAATTAGGTGGTCATCAGGTCAAAAATTGACTACTTTAACCAAAATTATTTTTTGGTGAAATGTTAACCAATTGGGTAATTTGGCCACGGATTGACCATTTTGATCAAAGTTGTCTTTTTGGTCAAAAGTTGACTTATTGGGTCAATCTGTTGGTCATTAGGTCAAGGATTTACCATTTTAACCAAAGTTGACTTTTTGGTCAAAGATTGACTTATTTAGTCAAAAACTGGTCATTATGTCAAAAATTGACTATTTTGGTCAAAAGTTGACCTATTTGGTCTATGGGTTGGTCATTGGGTCAAGGATTGACAATTCTGATGAAAGTTGATTTTTTGGTCACAAGTTGACCAAATGGGTCAATGGGTTGGTCATTGAGTCAACGTTTGATCATTTTGACAAAAGTTGACTTTTTGGTCCGAGATTGACTTATTGGGTCAATAATTGGTCAGTAGGTCAAAAATTGACAATTTTGACCAAAATTAAATTTTTGGTCAAAAGTTGACCTATTGGGTCAATGGGTTGGTCATTTCGTCAATGAATGACCATTTTGACCAAAGTTGACATTTTGGTGAAAAGTTGACCTATTGGGTCAATGGGTTGGTCATTGGGTCAGAAATTGACCGTTTCTACCAAAGTTAACAAATTGGGTCAATGGGTTGGTCATTGGGTCAAATATTGACCATTTTTACCAAAGTTGACTTTTGGCCAAAAGTTGACCAATTGGGTCAATGAGTTGGTCATTGGGTCAGAAATTGACCATTTTGACCAAAGTTAACTTTTTAGTCAAAAGTTGACCTATTAGGTCAATTGGGTGGTCATTAGGTAAAAAATTAACTATGTTGACCAAAATATCTTTTTGGTCAAAAGTTGACATATTGGGTCATAGGGTCACGGATTGATCATTTTGACTAAAGTTGACTTTTTGGCAAAAGTTGACCTCTTGAGTCAATGGGTTGGTCATGGGCCAAGGATTGATCATTTTGACCAAAGTTGACCTTTTGGTCAAAGATTAACTTATTTGGTCAACAGTTGGTCATTATGTAAAAAATTGATTATTTTGACCAAAATTGAATTTTTGGCCAAAAGTTGACCCATTAGGTCAATAGGGTGTTCATTGGGTCAGAAATTGACCATTTTGACCAAAGTTGACTTTTTGGTTAAAAGTTGACGTATTGGGTCAATGGGGTGGTAATTAGGTCAAAAATTGACTATATTGACCAAAATTAACTTTTTATCAAAAGTTGACCTATTGTGTTAATGGGTTGATCATTGTCTCAAGGATTGACTATTTTGACTAAAGTTCATTTTTTGGTCAAAAGTTGACCTATTCGGTCGATGGGTTGGTCATGGGTCAAGGATTGACCATTTTGACCAAAGTTAACCTTTTGGTCAGAGATTGACTTATTGGGTCAACAATTGGTCATTATGTCAAAATTTGATTGTTTTTGTCATAAGTTGATCTATTGGGTCTATGGGTTGCTCATTGGGTTAAGGATTGACCATTTTGACCAAAATTAAGTTTTTGGTCAAAAGTTGAATTATTGGGTAAATTGGTTGGTCATTGGGTCAAGGATTGACCATTTTCATGAAAGTTGTCTTTTTGGTCAAAAAGTTGACCTATTGAATTTGGTCATTGGGTCAAAGATTGACCATTTCGACAAAAGTTGACATTTCAGTCAGAGTTGATCTATTTGTTTAATGAGTTGGTTATTGGGTCAAGGATTGACCCTTTTGACCAAAATAGACTTTTTGGTTAATGGGTCAGAAATTAACCATGTTGACCTAAGCTAACTTTTTTGTCAAATGTTCATCTATTTGGTCAATGGGGTGGTCATTAGGTCAGAAATTGACTATTTTGACCAAAATTAACTTTTTGGTCAAAAGTCGACTTATTAGTCAATGGGATGGTCATTATGTCAAGGATTGTCCATTTAGACCAAAGTTGTCTTTCTGGTCAAACGTTGACTTATTGGGTTAATGGGTTGGTTATTGGGCCAGAACTTGTCCATTTTAAATAAAGTTGACTTTTTGGTCAAAAGTTGACTTATTGGGTTGATGGGGTGGTTGTTAGGTATAAAATTGATTAATTTGTATGAAATTTACTTTTTTGTCAATAGTTGACCAATTTGGTCAATGGATATAGGTATTTCATTGTGTCAAGGATTGACCATTTTGACCAAAATGTGAATTTTGGTCAAAAGTTGACCCATTGGGTCAACGGGAGTGGTCATTTGGACAAAAATTGACTATTTTGACTAAATTTGACTTTGTGGTCCAAAAGTTGACCTAGTATGCCAATGGGTTAGTTATTTGGTCATGGATTGACAGTTTTGACAAAAATTGACTTTTTGGTAAAAAGTTGACCTATTGGGTCATTGGGTTGGTTTTTAGGTCAAGGATTGACCATTTTGACAAAAGTTGACTTTTTTGTCAAATAGTTGACCTATTAGGTCAATTGGTTATCTTTGGGTCGAGGATTGACCATTTTCACCAAAGTTGACTTTTTGGTCAAATTTGACCTATTGGGTCAATGGGTTGGTCATTAGGTCAGAAATTGTCCATTTTGACCAAAGTTGACTTTTGGTCAAAAGTTGACCTATTGGGTCAATGTGGTAGTCATTAGGTCAGAAATTGACTATATTAATCAAAATTGACTTTTTCATCAAAAGTTAACCTCTTGTGTCAATGAGTTGGTCATTATGTTAAAGATTGATTATTTTGACTAAAGTTCACTTTTAGTTCAAAAGTTGACCTATTGGGTCTATGGTTTGGTCATTGGGTCAAGGATTGAACATTTTGACCAAAGTTGACTTTTTGGTCAAGATTGACTTATCGGGTCAATAATTGGTCATTATGTCAAAAAATGACTATTTTGGTCAAAAGTAGACCTATTGGGTCTACTAGTTTTTCAATGGGTCATGGATTTACAACTTTGACAAAGTTGTCTTTTTTGTCAAAAGTTGACGTATTATGTCAATGGGTTGCTTATTGTGTTAGAACATGACCATTTTAACCAAAGTTGACTTTTTGGTCTAAAGTTAACTTATTGGGTCAATGGGGTAGTTGTTAGGTTAAAATCTGAATATTTTGACCAAAATTTACTTTTTTGTCAAAAGTTGACCAATTTGGTTAATGGGTATGTCATTGTGTCAAGGATTGACCATTTTGACCAAAATTCATATTTTGGTCAATAGTTCACCCATTAGGTCAATAGGGAGGTCATTAGGTCAAAAACTGACTATTTTGGCAAGAATTAACTTTTTGGTCAAAATTTAACCTTTTGGGTCAATGGGTTGATTAGTTGGTCAAGGATTGACCGTTTTGACCAAAGTTGACTTTTTGGTAAAAAATTTACCTATTGGGTCAGCGGGTAGGTCATTGGGTCAAGGATTGATCATTTTCATTAAAGTTGACTTTTTGGTCAAAAGTTGATCTATTGGTTCAATTGGTTGGTCATCGGGTCGAGGAGTGACCATTTTGACCAAAGTTGACTTTTTGGTCAAAAGTTGACCTATTGGGTTAATCGGTTGGTCATTCGGTCAAGGACTGACCATTTTGACCAAAGTTGACTTTTTGGTCAAAGTTGACCTTTTGGATTAATTGGCTGGTCATTGAATCAGAAATTGTCCATTTTGACCAAATTTTGACCAAAGTTGAATTTTGGTCAAAATTGACCTATTGGGTCATTAGGTCAAAATTTAACTATATTAACGAAAATTAACTTTTTGGTCAAAAGTTGACCCGTTGTGTCAATAGGTTGGTCATTGTGTTAATGACTGACTATTTAGACAAAAGTTCACTCTTTGGTCAAAAGTTTTCTTATTGGATCAATGGGTTATGTCTCTGGGTCAAAGAATGATCATTTTGACCAAAATTGACTTTTGGTCAGAGATTGACTTTTTGGGACAATGATTGGTCATTATATCAAAAATCGACTATTTTGGTAAAAAGTCGACCTATTGGGTCTATGGGTTTGTCATTGGGTTAAGGATTTACAATTTTGACCAAAGTTGACTTTCTGGTAAAAGGTTGACCTATCGGGTTAAAGGGTTGGTCATTGGGTCAGAAATTGACCATTTTAACCAAATTTGATGTTTTGGACAAAGCTTATCATATTGGGTTAATGGGGTGGTCATTAGGTCAAAAATTGACAATTTTAATCAAAATTAAATTTTTGGTCAAAAGTTGACCTATTGGTTCTATGGGTTGGTCATTGGGTCAAGGATTGATCGTTTTGACCAATGTTGGCTTTTGGTCAAAAGTTGACCTATTGGGTCAACGGGTTAGTCATTGGGTCAAAGATTGACCATTTTGACCAAAGTTTACCTTTTGGACAAAGATTGACTTATTGGGTCAATAATTAGTCATTTGGTTAAAAATTGACTATTTTGACCAAAATTTATTTTTTTGTTAAAAGTTGACCCATTAGCTTCACGGGGTGATCATTGGGTCAGAAATTGACCATTTTGAACAAAGTTCACTTCTGTCAATAGTTGACTTAATGGGTTAATGAGGTGGTCGTTAGGCCATAAATTGACTTTTTGGTCAAAAGTTGACATATTAAGTCAATGGGTTGGTCATTGGGTCAAGGATTGACCATTTTGACCAAAGTTGATTTTTTGGTCAAAAGTTGACCCATTAGGTCAATGGGGGTAGTCATTAGGCCATGGATTGACCATTTTGACCAAAGTTGACTTTTTGGTCAAAAGTTGAACTATTTGGTCAATGAGGTGGTCATTAGGTCAAAAATTGACTATATTGACAAAAATTGACTTTTTGGTCAAACGTTAACCTTTTGTGTTAGTAGGTTTATCAACGTGTCAAGCATTGACTTTTTTGACTAAAGTTCACTTTTTGGTCAAAAGTTGACCGATTGGGTCAATGGGTTGGTCATTGGGTCAAGGATTGACCATTCTGACCAAAGTTGACTTTTTGGTGAGAGATTGACTTATTGGGACAACAATTGGTCATTATATCAAAAATTGATTATATTGGTCAAAAGTTAACCTATTGGGTCTATGGGTTGGTCATTGGGCCAAGGATTGAGTATTTTGACCAAAGTTGATTTTTTGGTCACAAGTTGACCAAATGGGTATATGGGTTAGTCATTGAGAGTTGGATTGACAATTTTGCCCAAAGTTGATTTTTTTGTCAAAAGTTGACCAATTAGGTCAATAGGTTGGTCATTGGGTCAAGGATTAACCATTTTGACCAAAGTTGACTTTTTGGTAAGAGAATGACTTATTGGGTCAATAATTGGTCATTAGGTCAAAAATTGACTATTTTGACCAAAGTTGAAGTTTTGGTCAAAAGTTAACCCTTTAAGGCAATGGGGTGGTCATTGGGTCAGAAATTGACTATTTTGACCAAAGTTTACTTTTTAGTAAAAAGTTGACCTATTAGGTCAATTGGGTGGTATTAGGTAAAAAATTGACTATTTTGACCAAAATATCTTTTTGGTCAAAAGTTGACATAATGGGTCAATGGGTTCGTCATTGTGTCAGGGATTGACTATTTAGACAAAAGTTTACTGTTAGATTCGATGGGTTGGTCATTAGGTCGAGGAATGATCATTTGACAAAGTTGTCTTTTTGGTCAGAGATTGACTTATTGGGTCAATGATTGGTCATTATGTCAAAAATTAACTATTTTGGTCAAAAGTTGACCTATTGGGTCAATGGGTTTGTCATTGGGTCTATGGGTTGTCATTGGGTCAAGGATTTAGCATTTTGACCAAAGTTGACTTTTTGGTCAAAAGTTGACCTATCGGGTTAATGGGTTAGTCATTGGGTCAGAAATTGACCATTTTAACCAAACATAATGTTTGGTCAAAAGTTAACTTATTGGGTCAATGGGGTGGTCATTAGGCTAAAAATTAACTATTTTTACAAAAATTGACTTTTTGGCCAAAAGTTGACATATTGGGTTAAAGGGTTGGTCATTGGGTCAAAGATTGACCATTTTGACCAAGTTGACTGTTTGGTCAAAAGTTTACCTATTGGGTTAATGGGTTAGTCATTGGGTCAATGATTGACCATTTCGACCACAGTTGACTTTTTGGTCAGAGATTGACTTATTGGGTCAATATTTGGACATTCGGTTAAAATTTGATTATTATGACCAAAATTATATTTTCTTCAAAAGTTGACCTATTGGGTCAATCGGTTGGACATTGGTTCAGAAATTCAACATTTTGAACAAACTTGACTTTTTGTCAAAAGTTGACCTATTGGGTCAATGGGTGGTCATTAGGTAAAAAATTGACTTTTTGGTCAAAAGTTGACCTATTGGGTCAATGTGTTGGTTATTGGGTCAAGAATTGACCATTTTGAAAAAAGTTGACTTATTGGTCATTGGGTGAGAAATTAACTAATTTGAAAAAAGTTGGCATTTTGGTCATTGAGTGAGAAATTCGCTATTTTGACCAAATTTGTCTTTTTGGTCAAAAGTTGACCTATTGGGTCAACACAGTGGTCATTTGGTCAAAAATTGAGTTTTTTGACCAAAACTATCTTTTTGGTCGAAAGTTAACTTTATTTGGTGAATGGGTTGGTCATTGGATCGATGATTGGCGTTTCGACCGAAGTTGACTTTTTAGTCGAAGATTGACTTATTAGATCGATAATTGGTAATTAGATCAAAATTCTTATTTTGACTAAAATTAGCTTTTTGTCGAAAAGTTGTGCTATTAGATTGATGGGTTAGTCATTAGATCGAGGATTGACCATTTTGACGAAGTTGACTTTTTGGTAAAGTATTGACGTATTGGGTCGATGGGTTGGTCATTAGGTGAGAATTGATCATTTTGACCAAATTTTACTTTTTGGTCAAAAGTTGACCTATTGGGTCAATGGGTTTGTCATTGGGTCAAGGATTGACCATTATGGCCAAATTTGACTTTTTGGCCAGAGATTGACTTATTGGGTCAATAATTGGTCATTAGGTAGAAAATTAAGTATTTTGACCAAAATTAACTTTTTATTCAATTTGATCTATTGGGTCATTTAGTTGGTCATTGGGTCAAGAATTAACCATTTTGACCGAAGTTGACTTTTTGGTCAAAAGTTGACCTATTGGGTCAATGGTTTGGTCATTGGGTAAAAAATTGACCATTTTGACCAAAGTTGAATTTTTGGTTAAAAGTGGACCTATTGGGTCAATGGTTTTGGTCATTAGGTCAAAAATTGACCATTTTGACCAAAGTTGACTTTTTGATTAAAAGTTGACATATTGGGTTAATCGATTGGTCTTTAAGTCAATGATTGACCATTTTGACCAAATTTGACTTTTTGGTCAAAAGTTGACCTATTGGGTCAATGTGTTGGTTATTGTGTCAAGAATTGACCATTTTGACCAAAGTTGACTTATTGATCATTGGGTGAGAAATTAACTATTTTGACCAAAGTTGGCTTTTTGGTCAGTGAGTGAGAAATTAGTTATTTTGACCAAATTTGACTTTTTGGTAAAAAGTTGACCTATTAGGTCAATGAGGTGGTCATTTGGTCAAAAATTGACTATTTTGACCAAAACTAACTTTTTGGTCAAAAGTTAACCTATTTGGTCAATGGGTTGGTCCTTAGGTCAATGATTGACCATTTTGACCAAAGTTAACTTTTTGGTCAGAGATTGACCTATTAGGTCAATAATTGGTAAATAGGTCAAAATTTGACTATTTTTTACCAAAATTGGCTTTTGGGTCAAAGGTTGACCTATTGGGTCAATGTGTTGGTCATTGGGTCGAGGATTGACCATTTTGATCGAAAGTTGACTTTTTGGTAAAAGGTTGACCTATTGGGTCAATGGGTTGGTCATTGGTTCAGAAATTGACCATTTTGACTAAAGTTTACTTTTTGGTCAAAAGTTGACCTACTGGGTCAATGGGTTTGTCATTGGGCTAAGGATTAACCATTATGACTAAATTTGACTTTTTGGTCAGAGATTGACTTATTGGGTGAATAATTGGTCATTAGGTAAAAAATTAACTATTTTGACCTATTGGGTCATTGAGTTGGTCATTGGGTTGTTCATTGGGTCAAGAATTAACCTTTTTGACTGAAGTTGACTTTTTGGTCAAAAGTTGACCTATTGGGTCAATTGTTTGGTCATTGGGTCAATTGTTTGGTCATTGGGTCAAAAATTGACAATTTTGACCAAAGTTAACTGTTTGGTTAAAAGTTGACCTATTGGGTCAATTGGTTGGTCATTGGGTCAAGGATTGACCTTTTTGACCAAAGTTTACTCTTTGGTCAGAGATTGACTTAATGGGTCAATAATTGGTCATTAGGTCAAAAATTGACTATTTTGACCAAAATAGAATTTTTGTTCAAAAGTTGACCCATTAGTCATTGGGGTGGTCATTGTGTCAAAAATGGACCATTTTGGCCAAATTTAACTTTTTGATCAAAAGTTGACCTATTGGTTCAATGAGGTGGTCATTAGGTCAAAAAATTGACAATTTTGACCAAAACTGACTTTTTTGATCAAAAATTGACCTATTGGGTCAATGGGTTGGTTATTAGGTCAATTATTGACCATTTTTACCAAATTTGACTTTTTGGTCGAAAGTTAAGCTATTGGGTCAATGGGTTGGTCATTGGGTCAAGGTAGAACATTTTGACCAAAGCTGACTTTTTGGTCAAAAGTTGACTTATTGGCTCAATGGGTTTGTCATTGGGTTAAAAATTGACTATTTTGACCAAAATTGAATTTTTTTGTCTAAAGTTGACCCATTAGCTTAACGGGGATGGTCATTAGGTCAGAAATTGACCATTTTGAATAAAGTTAACTTTCAGTCAAAAGTTGAGTTATTGGGTCAATGGGGTGGTCATTAGGCCAAAAATTGACTATTTTGACCAAAATTGACTTTTTTGGTGAAAAGTTGACATATTGGGTTAATGGATTGGTCATTGGGTCAAGGATTGACCATTTCGACCAAAGTTGATTTTTTGGTTAAAAGTAGACCAATTGGGTCAATGGGTTGGTCATTGGGTCAAGGATTGACCATTTTGACCAAAGTTAACTTTTTGGTAAGAGATTGACATATTGGGTCAATAATTGGTCATTAGGTTAAAAATTGACTGTTTTGACCAAAGTTGAATTTTTGGTCAAAAGTTAACTGATTAGGTCGATGGGGTGGTCATCGGGTCGAGAAATTGACCATTTTGACCAAAGTTGACTTTTTGGTTAAAAGTTAACATACTGGGTCAATGGGTGGTCATTAGGTCAAAAATTGACTATATTGGCTAAAATTGATTTTTTAGTCAAAAGTTGACCTATTATGTCAATTGGTTGGTCATTGTGTCAAGGATTGTTTATTTTGACTAAAGTTCAATTTTTGGTCAAAAGTTGACCAATTGGGTCAATGGGTTGGTCATTGGGTCAATGATTATCGAAAGTTGACTTTTAGTCAAAGATTGACTTATTGGGATAATAATTGGTCATTACGTCAAAAATTGACTATTTTGGTCAAAAGTTGACCTATTGGGTCTATGGGTTTGTCATTGGGTCAAGGATTGACCATTTAGGCCAAAGTTAATTTTTTGGTCACAAGTTGACCAAATGGGTATATGGGTTGGTCACGGGTCAAAGATTGACCATTTTCACAGAAGTTGACTTTTTGGTCAGAAATTGACTTATTGGGTCAATAATTGGACGGTAGGTTGACCTATTGGGTCAATGGGTTGGTCATTGGGTCAGAAATTGACCATTTTTACCAAAGTTAACATATTGGGTCCTTGGGTTAGTCATTGGGTCAAGAATTGACCATTTTTACCAAAGTTGACTTTTTGGTCAAAAGTTGTCCTACTGGGTCAATGGGTTGGTCATTGAGTCAGAAATTAACCATTTTTACCGAAGTTAATTTTTTGGTCAAAAGTTGACCTATTAGGTCAATTGGGTGGTCATTAGGTAAAAAATTGACTATTTTGACTAAAATTGTTTTTTGGTCAAAAGTTTACATATCGGATCAAAGGGTCACAGATTGACCATTTTGACCAAAGTTGACTTTTTTTGTCAAACGTTGACCTACTGAGTCAATGGGTTGGCCATTGGGTCAAGGATTGACCATTTTGATCAAAGTTGATTTTTTGGTCATAGATTGACTTATTTCGTCAATAATTGGTCATTAGGTCAAAAATTGACTATTTTAACTAAAACTGAATTTTTGGTCAAAAGTTGACCCTTTAGGTCAATGGGGGTGCTCATTGGGTCAAAAATTAACCATTTTGACCAAAGTTGACTTTTTGGTCAAAAGTTCACGTATTGGGTCAGCGGGGTGGTCATTAGGTCAAAAATTGACTATATTGACCAAAACTAACATTTTGGTCAAAAGTTGACCTATTGTGTTAATGGGTTTGTCATTGTCTCAAGGATTGACTATTTTGACTAATTCACTTTTTGGTCAAAAGTTGACCTATTGGGTAAATGGGTTGGTTATTGGGTCAAAGATTGACCATTTTGACCAAAGTTAACTTCGTGGTCAGAGATTGACTTTGTGGGTCAATAAATGGTCATTATGTCAAAAATTGATTATTTTGGTTAAAAGTTGATCTATTGGGTCTATGGGTTGGTCATTGGGTCAAGGATTGACCAATTTGACCAAAGTTGACTTTTTGGTCAAAAGTTGACCTATTGGGTCAATAGGTTGGTCATTGGGTCAGAAATTGACCATTTTAACTAAACATGACTTTTTGGCCAAAAGTTGACCTATTGGGTTAATGGGGTGGTCAGTCGGTCAAAAATTGTCAATTTTGACTAAAATTAACTATTTGGTCAAGTGTTGACGTACTGGGTCAATGGGTTGGTCATTGGGTCAAGGATTGACCATTTTGATGAAAGTTTACTTTTTAGTCAAAAGTTGACCAATTTGGTTTGGTCATTGGGTCAAAGATTAACCATTTCAACCAAAGTTGACTTTTTGGTCAGGGTTGACCTATTTGTTTAATTATATGGTTATTGGGTCAAGGATTGATCCTTTTGACCAAAGTTGACTTTTTGGTCAATGGGTCATAAATTAACAATGTTGACCAAAGATGACTTGTTTGTCAAAAGTTCATCTATTTGTTCAATGGGGTGGTCATTAGGTCAAAAAATGACAATTTTAACCAAAATTGACTTTTTGGTCAAAAGTTGACCTATTAAGTCAATGGGTTGGTCATTAGGTCAAGGATTGTCCATTTTGATCAAAGTTGTCTTTTTGGTCAAAAGTTGACTGTTGGGTCATTGGATTGATTATTGGATCAGAACTTGACCATTTTAACTAAAGTTGACATTTTGGTCAAAAGTTGACTTATTGGGTCAATGGGGTGGTTGTTAGGTTAAAAATTGACTAATTTGACCGAAATTCACATTTTGGTCAAAAGTTGACCCATTTGGTCAGTGGGTATGGGTATTGCATTGTGTTAACGATTGACTATTTTGACCAAAATTCACATTTTGGACAAAACTTGACCCATTTGGTCAATGGGATGGTCATTAGGTCAAAAATTGACAATTTTGACCAAAATTGACTTTTTGGTCAAAATTTGACCTATTGGGTCAATGGGTTAGTTATTTAGTCAAGGATTGACAGTTTTGACCATAGTTGACTTATTTGGAAAAAAATTGACCTATTGGGTCATTGGGTTAAGGATTTTGGTCAAAAGTTGACCATTTTTACAAAAGTTGAATTTTTGGTCAAATGTTGACCATTTTAACCAAACTTGATGTTTTGGTCAAAAGTTGTCCTCTTGTGTTAATGGTTGGTCATTAGGCCAAAAATTGATAATTTTGATCAAAATTAACACTTTGGTCAAAAGTCGACTATTGGAACAATGGCTTGGTCATTAGGTCGATGATTGACCATTTTGACCGAAGTTAGTATTTGATTGAAAAGTTGACTTATTAGATCGATGAGTTAGTCATTGGGTCAAGATTGACCATTTCGACCAAAGTTGACTTTTTGGTCAGAGATTGACTTATTGGGTTAATAATTGGTCATTCGGTCAAAAATTGATTATTTTAAGCAAAATTAAATTTTTCATCAAAAGTTGACCTATGGGGTCAATTGGGTGGTCATTAAGTCAGAAATTAACAATAATGGCCAAAGTTGACTTTTTGTCAAAAGTTGACTTATTTGATCATAGGGTTGGTCATTGGATCATAAATTCACCATTTTGACCAAACTTAACTTTATTATCAAAAGTTGACCTATTGGGTCAATGTGGTGCTCATTAGGTAAAAGATTGACTATTTTAACCAAAATTGACTTTTTGGTCAAAAGTTAACCTATTAGGTCAATGGGTTGGTCATTAGGTCTAGGATTAACCATTTTGACCAACTTGAGTTTTTGGTCAAAAGTTGACATATTCGGTCAATGTGTTGGTTATTGACCATTTTGACCATAGTTGACTTTTTGGTCATTAGGTGAGAAATTAGCTATTTTGACACAAGTGGACTTTTTGGGCACAAGTTGACCTATTGGGTGAATGGGGTGTTCATTAGGTCAAAAATTGACTATTTTGACCAAAATTGCCTTTTTGGTCAAAAGTTGAACTATTTGGTCAATGAGTTGGGCACTGGGTCAATGATTGACCATTTTGACCAAAGTTGACTTTTTGGTCAGAGATTGACGCATAGGGACAATAATTGGTAATTAGGTCAAAAATTAACTGTTTTGACCAAAATTGGCTTTTTGGTTAAATGTTAAACCTATTGGGTCAATAGGTTGGTCATTGGGTCCAGGATTGACCATTTTGACCAAAGGTGACTTTTGGTCAGAGATTGACTTATTTGGTCAATAATTGATCATTAAGTAAAAAATTAACCATTTTGCCCAAAATTGAATTTTTGGTTTAAAGTTGACCCATTGAGACAATGGGTGATCATTGTGTCAGAAATGGACCATTTTGACCAAATTTAACTTTTTGGTCAAAAGTTGACATATTGGGTCAATGAGGTGGTCATTAGGTCAAAATTGACAATTTTGACCTAAATCAACTTTTTGGTCGAAAGTTAACTTATTGGGTCAATGGGTTGGTCATTAAGTCAAGGATTGACTATTTTGACCAAATTTGACTTGTTGGTCAAAAGTTTACCTACTTGTTAATGGATTGGTCATTGGGGAAGAAACTGACCATTTTGACCAAAGTGAACTTTTTGGTCAATAGTTGACCTATTGGGTCAATTGGAAGGTCATTAGCTTAAAAATTGACTATTTTGACCAAAATTATTTTTTGTGTCGAAGTCGATCTTTTGGTTCGATGGGTTAGTCATTGGGTCGAGATTTACCATTTTGTCGAAGTTAACTTTTTGGTCAAAAGTTGACTTATTGGGACAATGAGTTTGTGATTGGGTCAAGGATTGACAATTATGACCAAATTTGACTTTTTGGTCAGAGATTGACTTATTGGGTCAATAATTGGTCATTAGGTCAAAAAGCAACTATTTAGAGCAAAATTGACTTTTTCGTTCAAATGTTGACCTATTGGGTAAATGAGTTGGTCATTGGGTCAAGAATTGACAATTTTGACCAAAATTGACTTTTTGGTCAAAAGTTGACATATTGGCTCAATGGGTTGGTCATTGGGTCAAGGATTGACCATTTTTGGTCGAAAGTAGACCAATTGGGTCAAGGGGTTGTTCATTGGGTCAAGAATTGACCATTTTGACCAAAGTTGACTTTTTGGTCAGAGATTGACTTATTGGGTCAATAATTGGTCATTAGGTCAAAAATTGACTATTTTGACCAAAGTTGAATTTTTGGTCAAAAGTTAACCCATTAGGTCAATAGGGTGGCCATTGCATTAAAAATTAACCCATTGGGTCAATGGGTGGTCATTAGGTCAAAAACTAACTATATTGACCAAAATTGACTTTTTGGTCGAAAGCTGACCTATTATGTCAATTGGTTGGTCATTGTGTCAAGGATTGACTATTTTGACAAAAGTTCACTTTTTGGTCAAATGTTGACTAATTGAGTCAATGGGTTGCTCATTGGGTCAATGATTGACCATTTTTTACCAAAGTTAACTTTTTAGTCAGAGATTGACTTGTTAGGAAAATAATTGGTCATTATGTCAAAAATTGACTTTTTTGGTTAAAAGTTGACCTATTAGGTCTATGGGTTTTTCATTGGGTTAAGGATTGACCATTTTGACAAAAGTTGACTTTTTGGTCAGAGATTGACTTCCTAGGTCAATAATTGGTCAGTAGGTTGACATATTGGGTCAATGGGTAGGTCATTGGGGAAGAAATTGACCATTTTTACCAAAGTTAACATATTGGGTCAAGAATTGACCATTTTTACCAAAGTTGATTTTTTGGTAAAAAGTTGACCTATTGGGTCAATAGGTTGGTCATTGGGTCAGAAATTGACAATTTTTACCAAAGTTAACTTTTTGGTCAAAAGTTCACCTATTAGTTTAATTGGGTGGTCATTAGGTAAAAAATTGACTATTTTGACCAAAATTGCTTTTTGGTCAAACGTTGACATATTGGATCAAAGGGTCACAGATTGACCATTTTGACCAAAGTTGACTTTTTTGGCAAACGTTGACTTACTGAGTCAATGGGTTGGTCATTGGTTCAAGGATTAACCATTTTTACCAAAGTTGACTTTTTGGTCATAGATTGACCTATTTGGTCATACTTTTGTTATTAGGTAAAAAATTGACTATTTTAACCAAAATTGAATCTTTGGTCAAAAGTTGACACATTTGGTCAATGAGGTAGTCATTGGGTCAAAAATTAACCATTTTGACCAAAGTTGGCTTCTTGGTCAAAAGTTCACGTATTGGGTCAATGGGGTGGTCATTACGTCAAAAATTAACAATATTGACCCAAACTGACATTTTGGTCAAAAATCGACCTATTGTGCTAATGGGTTTGTCATTGTCTCAAGGATTGACTATTTTAGCAAAAGGTCACTTTATGGTCAAAATTTGACCAATTGGGTCAATGGGTTTGTTTTTGGGTCAAGGATTAATCCTTTTGACCAAAGTTGACTTTTTGGTCAATGGGTCAGAAATTAACAATGTTGACCAAAGATGACTTTTTTGTCAAGAGTAGAAACTCTATGGGAGTTCTTTTTTTTATGGGAGTTCTTTTTTGAATTCAACTAATCCTGAACCAATGGGATACATCTTTTCCAATTTCGATCTTTTATTCTCTTCATCATCCGTGGTTTCAGTGGACATAGTGAAATTCCTGCGGTTTCTAAATAATAAAGCTTGGGTACGGACACTATTCTCTAGTCGTTCAACCAAAGTTGAAACACGAATTATTGAAGTATCCGAATCAACTGAGTGAAAAAGCATACTTAACACATGAACAATTAAGGCCTCAGTCGTATATTGACCAAACTCTGAAATCAATTCAATATCCTGATGTTTTTTGAAACGTTTCCTAAGAATATCCTTAGCACATTCATCTATTTGTTGAATGGGGTGGTCATTAGGTTAAAAATTGACAATTTTAACCAAAATTGACTTTTAGGTCAAAAGTTGACTTATTAAGTCAATGGGTTGGTCATTAGGTCAAGGATTGTCCATTTTGATCGAAGTTGTCTTTTTGGTCAAAAGTTGACCTATTGGGTCATTGGATTGATTATTGGGTCAGAACTTGACCATTTTAACTAAAGTTGACATTTTGGGTCAAAAGTTGACTTATTGGGTCAATGGGGTGGTTGTTAGGTTAAAAATTGACTAATTTGACCGAAATTCAAATTTTGGTCAAAAGTTGACCCATTTGGTCAGTGGGTATGGGTATTGCATTGTGTCAAGGATTGACTATTTTGACCAAAATTCACATTTTGGACAAAAGTTGACCCATTGGGTCAATGGGGTGGTCATTAGGTAAAAAATTGACAATTTTGACCAAAATTGACTTTTTGGATTTTGACCAAAATTGACTTTTTGGTCAAAATTTGACCTATTGGGTCAATGGGTTAGTTATTTAGTCAAGGATTGACAGTTTTGACCAAAGTTGACTTTTTTGGAAAACAATTGACCTATTGGGTCATTGGGCGGGTCATTGGGTTAAGGATTTTGGTCAAAAGTTGACCATTTTTACAAAAGTTGAATTTTTTGTCAAAAGTTGACCTATTGTGTTAATGGGTTTGTCATTGTCTCAAGGATTGACCATTTTGACTAAAATTAACTTTTTGGTTAAAAGTTGACCTATTGGGTCAATTTGTTGGTCATTGGGTCGAGGATTGACCAATTTGACCAAAATTGACTTTTTGTCAAATTTGATCTATTGGGTCATTGGGTTGGTCATTAGGTTAAGGTTTGACCATTTTGACCAAGGTTGGCTTTTTGGTCAAAAGTTGAAATATTTGATCAATGGGTTGGTCAGTGGGTCAGAAATTGTCAATTTTAACCAAAGTTGACTTTTAGTTAGAAGGTGACCTATTGGGTCAATGGGGTGGTCATTAAGTCAAAAATTGACTATATTAACCAAATTTGACTTTTTGGTCAAACGTTGACTTCTTGTGTCAATGGGATGGTCGTCAACGTGTTAAGGATTAAGTATTTTGACAAAAGTTCACCTTTTGGTCAAAAGTTGACCTATTGAGTCAATGGTTTGGTTATTGAGTCAAGGATTGAATACTTTGACCAAAGTTGACTTTTTGGTCAGAGATTAACTTATTGGGTCAATAATTGGTCATTATGTTAAAATTTGACTATTTTGGTCAAAAATTCACCTATTGGGTCTATGGGTTTGTCTTTAGGTCAAGGATGTACCATTTTTACCAATATTAACTTTTTGCTCAAAAGTTAACCTATCGGTTTAATGGGTTTGTCATTCGGTCGGAAATTGACCATTTTAACCAAACTTAATGTTTTGGTCAAAAGTTGTCCTATTGGGTTAATGGTTGGTCATTAGGCCAAAAATTGATAATTTTGATCAAAATTAACACTTTGGTCAAAAGTCAACCTATTGGAACAATGGCTTGGTCATTGGGTCAATGATTGACCATTTTGACCAAAGTTGACTGTTTGGTCAAAAGTTGACCTATTGGGTCAATGGGTTAGTCATTGGTTCAAAGATTGACCATTTCGACCAAAGTTGACTTTTTGGTCAGAGATTCACTTATTGGGTTAATAATTGGTCATTTAGTCAAAAATTGATTATTTTAAGCAAAATTAAATTTTTCGTCAAAAGTTGACTTATTGGGTCAATTGGGTGGTCATTAGTCAGAAATTAACAATATTGACCAAAGTTGACTTTTTGTCAAAAGTTGACTTATTTGATCATTGGATTGGTCATTGGATAATAAATTCACCATTTTGACCAAACTTAACTTTATTGTCAAAAGTTGACCTATTGGGTCAATGGGGTGCTCATTAGGTAAAAGATTGACTATTATAACCAAAATTGACTTTTTGGTCAAAAGTTAACCTATTAGGTCAATGGGTTGGTCATTAGGTCTAGGATTAACCATTTTGACCAAACTTGATTTTTTAGTCAAAAGTTGACCTATTCGGTGATTGTGTTGGTTATTGACCATTTTGACCATAGTTGACCTTTTGGTCATTGGGTGAGAAATTAACTATTTTGACAAAAGTGGACTTTTTGGTCAAAAGTTGACCTATTGGGTGAATTCATTAGGTCAAAATTTGACTATTTTGACCAAAATTACATTTTTGGTCAAAAGTTGAACTATTTGGTCAATGGGTTGGGCATTAGGTCAATGATTGACCATTTTGACCAAATTTGACTTTTTTGTCAGAGATTGACGCACAGGGTCAATAATTGGTAATTAGGTAAAAAATTAACTGTTTTGACCAAAATTAGCTTTTTGGTTGAATGTTAACACCTATTGGGTCAATAGGTTGGTCATTGGGTCAAGGATTGACCATTTTGACTAAAGTTGACTTTTTGGTCAGAGATTGACTTATTTGGTCAATAATTGGTCATTAGGTAAAAAATTAACCATTTTGACCAAAATTGAATTTTTGGTTTAAAGTTGACCCATTGAGACAATGGGGTGGTCATTGTGTCAGAAGCGCACCATTTTGACCAAATTTAACTTTTTGGTCAAAAGTTCACATATGGGTCAATGAGGTGATTATTAGGTCAAAATTGACAATTTTGACCTAAATTAACTTTTTGATCAAAAGTTGACTTATTGGCTCAATGGGTTGGACATTAAGTCAAGGATTGACTATTTTGACGAAGTTTGACTTCTTGGTCAAAAGTTGACCTACTTGTTAATGAATTGGTCATTGGGTCAGAAACTGACCATTTTGACCAAATTGAACTTTTTGGTCAATAGTTGACCTATTGGGTCAATTGGGAGGTCATTAGGTTAAAAATTGACTATTTTGACCAAAATTATTTTTTTGGTCAAAAGTCGATCTTTTGGGTCAGTGGGTTGGTCATTGGGTCAAGGATTTACCATTTTGTCTAAAGTTGACTTTTTGGTCAAAAGTTGACTTATTGGGACAATGGGTTTGTGATTGGGTCAAGGATTGACAATTATGACCACATTTGACATTTTGGTCAGAGATTGACTTATTGGGTCAATAATTGGTCATTAGGTCAAAAAGCAACTATATAGAGAAAAATTGACTTTTTGTTCAAATGTTGACCTATTGGGTAAATGAGTTGGTCATTGGGTCAAGAATTGACAATTTTGACCAAAATTGACTTTTTGGTCAAAAGTTGACATATTGGGTTAATGGGTTGGTCATTGGGTCAAGGATTGACCATTTTGACCAAAGTTGATTTTTTGGTCGAAAGTAGACCAATTGGATTCGAGGGTTGGTCATTGGGTCGAAATTGACCATTTTGACCAAAGTTGACTTTTTGGTCAGAGATTGACTTATTGGGTCAATAATTGGTCATTAGGTCAAAAATTGACTAGTTTGACCAAAGTTGAATTTTTGGTCAAAAGTTAACTCTTTAGGTCAATAGGGTGGCCATTGCATCAGAAATTAACCCATTGGGTTAATGGGTGGTCATTAGGTCAAAAATTGACTATATTGACCAAAATTGACTTTTTGGTCAAAAGTTGACATCTTGTGTCAATGGGATGGTCAATGTGTTAAGGATTGACTATTTTTACTAAAGTTCACCTTTGGGTCAAAAGTTGACCTATTGGGTCAATGGTTAGGTCATTGAGTTAAGGATTAAACACTTTGACCAAAGTTGACTTTTTGGTCAGAGATTGACTTATTGGGTCAATAATTGGTCATCATGTCAAAAATTGACTATTTTAGTCAAATGTTGACCTATTTGGTCTATGGGGTTGTCTTTAGGTCAAGGATGTACCATTTTGACCAAAGTTGACTTTTTGGTCAAAAGTTGACCTATCAGTTTAATGGGTTGGTCATTGGGTCGGAAATTGACTATTTTAACCAAACTTGATGTTTTGGTCAAAAGTTGTCATATTGGATTAATGTGTGGTCATTAGGCTAAAAATTGACAATTTTGATCAAAAATATCATTTTGGTCAAAAGTTGGCCTTTTGGAATAATGGGGTGGTCATTGGGTTAATGATTGACCATTTTGACCAAAGTTGACTTTTTGGTCAAAAGTTGACCTATTGGGTCAATGGGTTAGTTATTGGGTCAAAGATTAACCATTTCGACCAAAGTTGACTTTTTACTCAAAGA
>CM040433.1:72920130-72956665 GCA_022702705.1 Papilionanthe hookeriana x Papilionanthe teres
GACCCAATATGTCAACTTTTCACCAAAAAGTCAATTTTTGTCAAAATAGTCAATTTTTTACCAAATGAGCACCCCAATGACCTAATGGTCAACTTTTGATAAAAAGTTAAGTTCGGTCAAAATGGTGAATTTTTGATCCAATGACTAACATATTGACCCAAAAGGTCAACTTTTGACAAAAAATCATCTTTGGTCAAAATGCTCAAATTCTGACTTAATGACCTCCAAATTGACCAAATGGGACAACTTTTGACGAAAAATTCAATTTTGGTCAAAATAATCAATTTTTAACCGAATGACCAATTATTGACCCAATAAGTCAATCTCCAACCAAAAAGTCAACTTTGGTTGAAATGATCAATCTTTGACCTAATGACTAACCCATTGATCGAAAAGGTCAACTTTTGAACAAATAGACAACTTTGGTCAAAATGGTCAATCCTTAACCCAATAACCAACTCATTGACCTAATCGGTCAAATTTTGACCAAAAAATTAATTTTGATCAAAATTATCAATTTTTAACCAAATGACCACCCCATTAATCCTATATGACAACTTTTGACTAAAACATCAAGTTTGGTTAAAATGGTCAATTTTTGACCTAATGTCCAACCCATTAAACCGATATGTCAACTTCTGACCAAAAACTTAACTTTGGTCAAAATGGTCAACCCTTGACCTAATGACAAAACCATAGAAACAATAAGTCAAATTTTGACCAAAATAGTCAATTTTTGACATAATGACTAATTATTGACCCAATATGTCAATCTCTGACAAAGAAGTCAACCATGATCAAAATGGTTCATCCTTGACCCAATGACCAACCTATTTACCCAATAGGTCAGCTTTTGACCAAAAAATCAACTATGGTAAAAATGTCAATCTTTTACCCAATGACCCAATTGATCAACCTTTGACCAAAAAGCAATTTTGGTCAAAAAAGTCAATTTCTGTCCCAATGACAAACCCATTGACCGAATAGGTCAACTTTTGACCAAAAAAGTCAACTTTAGTCAAAATGGTCAATCCTTGACCCAATAAACAAGTCATTAACCTAATATGTCAATTTTTGACCAAATAGTCAATTTTTGACCTAATGACCAACTATTAATCCAGTAAGTCAACATCATACAAAAAAATCTGACTTTGGTCAAAATGGTCAATGCAAGACCCAATGACCAACCCATTGAACAATAGGTTAACTTTTGACCAAAATGTCAACTTTGGTAAAAATGGTCAATCCTTGACCAAATGACCAACCCTTTCACACAATAGGTTAACTTTTGGACAAAAAGTCAACTTTGGTCAAAATGGTCAGTGCTTGACCCAATGACCAACCCTTTAACCCAATAGGTTAATTGTTGACCAAAATTCAATTTGGGTGAAAATAGTCAATTTTTAACATACTGACCAAGTATTGACCCAATAGGTCAATCTGTGATCAAAAGTCAACCTTGGTCGAAATGGTCAATCCTTAACTCATTGACCAACCCATTGACCCAATTGGTCAACTTTTGACCAAAAAATTAACTTTGGTCAAAATGGTGAATCCTTGACCCAATGACCAACCCATAGACCCAATAGGGCAACTTTTGACCAAAATAGTCAATTTTTTATACAATGACCAATTATTGACCCAATAAGTCAATCCTTGACCAAAAAGTTAACTTTGGTCTAAATTGTCAATCCTTGACGCAATGACCAACCCATTGACCCAATTGGTCAACTTTTTACCAAAAAGTGAATTTAGTCAAAATAGTCAATCCTTGAGACAATAACCAACCCATTGGCACAATAGGTCAACTTTGACCAATAAGTCAATTTTGGTCAATATAGTCAATTTTCAACCTAATGACCACCCCATTGACACAATAGGTCAACTTCAAAAAGTCAACTTTGGTCAAAATGGTCAATTTCTGACTAAACGACCACCCCATTGACCTAATGGGTTAACTTTTGACCAATAATCCAATTTTGGTCAAAATAGTCAATTTTTGACCTAATCACCATTTATTGAACAAATAAGTCAATATCTGACCTAAAAGTCAACTTTGGTCTAAATGGTCAATCATTGAACCAATTACTAACCTATAGACCCAATTGGTCAACTTTAGACCAAAAAATCAACTTTGGTCAAAATGTGCAATCCTTGACCCAATGACTAACCCATTGACCTAATTTGTCAACTTTTGACCAAAAAGTCAATTTTGGTCAAAATTCAAAAATTTTTGACTTAATGACTACCTCATTGACCCAATAAGTCAACTTTTGACCGAAAGTCAACTTTGTTCAAAATGATCTATTTCTGACCCAATGACCACCCAGTTAACCCAATATGGACAATTCTTGACGCAATGATCCACCCATTGACCCAATAGGTCAACTTTTCACCAAAAATTTAATTTTGGTTAAAATAGTCAAATTTTGAGCTAATGACCAATTATTGACCCAATAAGTCAATCTCTTACCACAAAGTAAACTTTGGTCAAAATGGTCAATTCTTGACACAATGACCAATTCGTTGACCCTATAGGTGAACTTTTGACCAAAAAGTGAACTTTAGTTAAAATAGTGAATCCTTGACAAATGACCAACCCGTTGACAGAATAGGTCAACTTTCGACCAAAAAGTCAATTTTGGACAAAATTGACAATTTTTTACCTAATGAGCACTTCATTAACCCAATAAGTCAATTTTTTGACCAAAAAGTAAACTTTAGTCAAAAAGGTCAATTTCTGATCCAATGACCACCCCATTGACTTAATGACATTTTATTTACTTTGACCAAAAATTTAATTTTGGTCAAAATAATTAATTTTTGACCTAATGACCTTTTATTTACCCAATAAGTCAATCTCTGACCAAAAAGTTAACTTAGGTCAAAATGGTTAATCATTGACTCAATGACCAACCCATCGACCCAATAAGTCAACTTTTGACTAAAAAATCATCTTTGGTCAAGATAATCAATTTTTAACCCAATGACCAACCCATTGACCTAATAAGTTAACTTTTGACCAAAAAATCAACTTTAGTCAAAATGATGAATTTTTGACCCAATGAACACCCCTTCGACCTAATGGGTCAACTTTTGACCAAAAATTCAACTTTGGTCAAAATAGTCAATTTTTTAACTAATGACCAACTATTGACGAAATAAGTTAATCTCTGACCAAAAAGATAAATTTGGTCAGAATGGTCAACCCTTGACCAAATGACCAGCACACTGACCCAATAGGTCAACTATTGACCAAAAAGTCAACTTTGATCAAAATGGTCAATTCTTGACCCAATGACCAACCCATTAACCCAATAGGTCAACTTTTGACTAAAAAGTCAATTTTGTTCAAAGTTGTCAATGTTTTACCAAATCACCAATTATTGACCCAAAAAGTCATTTATGGTCAAAATTGTCAATTCTTGACTCAATTTCCAACTCATTGACCAAATAGTTCAAGTTTTGACCAAAAAGTTGATTTTGGTAAAAATTGTCAATTTTTGACCTAATGTCCAATTATTGACCCAATAAGTCAATCTTTGACCAAAATGTCAACTTTGGTCACAATGGTCAATCCTTGACCCAATGACAAATCCATTGACCCAATAGGTCAACTTTTGACCAAAAAGTCAACTTTGGTCAAAATGGTTAATCCTTCACCCAATGACCAACCCACTGACCCAATATATCGACATTTGACCAAAAAGTTAATTTTGGTCAAAATAGTAAATTTTTGACTTAATGACTAATTATTGACACAATAGGTCAACTTTGGACCAAAAAGTTAAATTTGGTCAAAATGGTCTATCATTGACCCAATGACTAACGCATTGACCCAATGACTAACGCATTGACCCAATAGGTCAACTTTTGACCAAAAAGTCAACTTTGGTTAAAATGGTCAATCCTTGACCCAATGACCAACTCATTGACCCAAAAGAATAACTTTTGACCAAAATTTCAGTTTTTTGTCAAAATTGTCAATTTTTGACCTAATGACCATCTCATTGATCCAAAAGGTCAACTTTTAACATTGTCAGAGATTAAGCCAATTTGTGAACTTTTGACTAAAAAGTCAACTTGGGTCAAAATGGTCAATCCTTGACCCAATGACCAACCTATTGACCCAAACGGTGAACTTTTGATCAAAATGCCAACTTTGGTCAAAATGATCAATCCTTGACCCAATGATTAACCCATTGGCCTAATAAGCCAACTTTTGACCAAAAAGTCAATTTTGGTCATAATAGACAATTTTTGAATTAATGACCAATTAATGACCCAAAAAGTCAATCTCTGACCAAAAGTCAAATTTGGTCAAAATAGTCAATTTTTAAATTAATGACCAATTATTGACCAAAAAATTTAATCTCTGACCAAAAAGTCAAAATGGTTAAGCCTTGACCTAATAACAAAACCATTGACCCAGTAGGTCAACTTTTAACCAAAAAGTCAATTTTCGTCAAAATAGTCAATTTTTGACCGAATGACCTCTCATTAACCCAATTGTTTAACTTTTAACCAAAAAGTGAACTTTGGGTAAAAAGGTCAATTTTTGACCCAATGGCCAACCCATTTACCAAATAGATCAACTTTTGATCAAAAAAGTCATCTTTGGTCAAAATGGTCAATTCTTGACAAAATTACCAACTCATTGACCAAATAGGTTAACTTTTACCAAAAAGTTAACTTTGGTCAAAATGATCAATCTATGACCCAATGGGTTAACTTTTGACAAAAAATTCAATTTCGATCAAAATAGTCAATTTTTTACCTAATGACCAATTATTGACCCAATAAGTCAATCTCTGGCCGAAAAGTCAACTTTGGTAAAAAAGGTCAATCCATGACCCAATGACTAACCCATTAACCCAATAGGTCAACTTTTGACCAAAAAGTTAATTTTGGTCAAAATAATCAATTTTTGACCTTATGATCACCCATTAACCCAATAGGTCAACTTTTGTCCAAAAAAGTAATTTTCGTTAAAATAGTCAATTTTTGAACTAATGACCAACTAATTGACCCAATAGTTTAACTTTTGACCGAAAAATTAACTTTGGACAAAATGGTCAATTTCTGACCTAATGACCAACCCATTAATCTGATAGGTCAACTTTTGACCGAAATGTCAACTTTGGTCAAAATGGTCAATTCTTGACCCAATGACCAACCCATTGACCCAATAGGTCAACTTCTGACCAAAAAATCAACTTTGGTCAAAATGGTCAATCCTTGACCCAATAACAAACCCATTGACCCAATTTGTCAACTTTTGACTAAAAAGTCAATTTTTCTCAAAATTATCAATTTTTGAATTAATGACCACCCCATTGACCCAATAAGATAACTTTTGACTGAAAGTCAACTTTGTTCAAAATGATATATTTCTGACCCAATGACCACCCCGTTAACCCAAAGGGTTAACTTTTGACATAAAATTCAATTTTAGTCAAAATAGTCAATTTTTTATCTGGTGACGAATTAATGACCCAATAAGTTGATCTGTGACCAAAAAGTCAAATTTGGTCATAATGGTCAGTGCTTGAACCAATGACAAAGCCATTGACCCAATAGGTCAACTTTTGACTAAAAAGTCAACTTTGGTCAAAATGGTAAATCCTTGACCTAATAACTAACCCACTGATCCAATAGATTGACTTTCGACAAAAAAAATTTGGTCAAAATAATCAATTTTTGACCCAATGACCACCCAATTGACCCAATAGGTCAACTTTTGAAAAAAAAGTTAACTTTGGTCAAAATTGTCAATTTCTGACCGAACGACTAACCAACCATTGACAAAATAGGTCAAATTTTGACCAAAAAGTCAAATTTGTTCAAAACGATCAATCATTGACCTAATGACCAACGCATTGAGCCAATAGGTCAATTTTTGACAAAAAACTCAACTTTGGTCAAAATTGTCAATTTTTGACCAAATGACCACCTCATTGACCTAATAGATCAACTTTTGACCATTTCTGGCACAATGACAATCCCATTGACTCAATGGGTCAACTATTGACCAAAAATTCAATTTGGGTCAAAATATTAAAATTTTGACCTAATGACCAATTATTGACCTAATAAGTTAATCTCTGACCAAAAAGTCAACTTTGATCAAAATGGTCAATCCTCTAGCCAATGACCCACCCATTGACCCAACAAGTAAATTTTTGACCAACAAGCCAACTTTGGTCAATATCGTCAATCCTTGACCCAGTGACCACCCAATTGACCCAATGGGTCAACTTTAGATAAAAATGTGAATTTTGGTCAAAATGGTTAATCCTTGACACAATGACATACTCATTGACCCAATTGGTCAACTTTTGATAAAAAAGTAAATTTTGGTCAAAATTGTCAATTTTTAAGCTAACAACTACCACATTGACCGAATAGGTCAGCTTTTGACCAAAAAGTCAATGTTAGTTAAAATGGTCAAGTTCTGACACAATAACCAACGCATTGACCTAATATGTCAACTTTTGACCAAAAAGACAACTTTGGTCAAAATGGACAACCTTGACATAATGACTAACCCATTGACTAAATAGGTCAACTTTTGACCAAAAGTCAATTTTGGTTAAAATTTTTAATTTTTGACCTAATGACCACCCTATTACCAAATAGATGAACTTTTAACAAAAAAGTCAACTTTGGTGAACATGGTTAATTTCTGACCCAATGACTAAAAAGTCAACTTTGGTCAAAATGGTCAATCCTTGACCCAATGACTAACCCATTGACCCAATAGGTCAACTTTTAACCAAAAAGTCAATTTTGGTCGAAATGGTCAATTTCTTACCCAATGACCAACACATTAACCCTGTGGGTCAACTTTAAAAAAAAGTCAACTTTGGTCAAAATGGTCAACTTTTTACCAAAAAGTCAACATTGATCAAAACGGTCAATCCTTAACAAAATAACCAACCCATAGACCCAATAGATCAACTTTTGATCTAAAAGTCAATTTTGGACAAAATAATCAATTTTTGACCTAATGACCACTCATTGACCCAATGGGTCAACTTTTGATAAAAATGTGAATTTTGGTCAAAATGGTCAATCCTTGACATAATGACGTACCCATTGACCAAATTGGTCAACTTTAGACCAAAAAGTAAATTTTGGTTAAAATTATCAATTTATGACCTAACAACCACCCCATTGACCCAATATATCAACTTTTGATAAAAAATTCAACTTTGGTCAAAATGGTCAATCCTTGACCCAATAGGTCAACTTTTGACCAAAAAGTCCACTTTAGTTAAAATGGTCAAGTTCTGACCAAATAGTCAACTCATTGACCTAATAGGTTAACTTTTGACCAAAATGATAACTTTGCTCAAAATGGTCAATCCTTGACCTAATGACCAACTCATTGACTAAATAGGTCAACTTTTGACCAAAAAATCAATTTTGGTTAAAATAGTTAATTTTTGACCTAATGACCACCCCATTGACAAAATAGATGAACTTTTGACAAAAATGTCACCTTTGGCTATTAATTTCTAACCCAATGACCAAAAAGTTAACTTTTGTTAAAAAGGTCAATCCTTGACCCAATAAACAACTCATTAAACTAATAGGTCAACTTTTAACCAAAAAGTCAACTTTGGTCAAAATGGTTAATCCTTGACCCAATGACCAACCAATTGACCCAATACTTCAAGTTTGACCAAAAAGTCAATTTTGGTCAAAATAGTCATCTTTTTACCTAATGACCCCCATTGACCCAGTAGGTTAGTTTTTGATAAAAAAGTCAATTTGTAAAAATGATCAATTTCTTAGCCAATGCCCAACCCGTTGACCCAATAGGTCAACTTTTGACAAAAAAGTTAAGTTTGGTCAAAATGGTAAATTTCTTAACCAATGACCACCACATTGCCCCAATAGGTCAACTTTTGGACAAAAAGTTAAATTTGGTCAAAATGGTCCTTCTCTGACACAATGACCACCCTATTGACTCAATGGGTCAACTTTTGACCAAGAATTCAATTTTGGTCAAAATAGTCAATTTTTGACCTCATGACCATTTATTGACCCAATAAGTCAATCTCTGAGCAAAAGTTAACATAGGTCAAAATGGTCTATCCTTGACCCAATGACCAACCCATTGACCCAATAGGTCAACTTTTGACTAAAACCTAATTACCAATTATTGATCCAATAAGTCAATCTCTGACCAAAATGTTAACTTTGGTCAAAATGGTCAATCATCGACCCAATGACCAGCCAATTGACCAAATAGGTCAACTTTTGACCAAAAAGACAATTTTGGTCAAAATATTCAATTTTCGACCTAATGACCACCCCATTGACCCAATAGGTCAACTTTTAGCTAAAAAGTCAACTTTGGTGAATATAGTCAATTTTTGAACTAACAACCACCCCATTAACCCAATAGGTCAACTTTTGATCAAAAGTCAACTTTGGTCAAAATGGACAATTTCTGACCCAATGGCCAATTGATTAATCCAATAGGTAAACTTTTGACAAAAAAATCAACTTTGATAAAAATGGTCAATCCCTGACCCAATGACAAACCCAATGACTTAATAGGTCAACTTTTAACCAAGAAAGTCAACTTTGGTCAGTATGGTCAATCCTCGACCCAATGACCAACCAATTGACATAATAGGTCATCTTCGGACCAAAAAGTCAACTTTAGTCAAAATGGTCAATCCTTGACCCAAAGACCAACCCATTGACCCAATAAGTCAACTTTTTACCAAAAAATCAACATTGATCAAAACAGTCAATCCTTGACCAAATAACCAACCTATACACCCAATAGGTCAACTTTTGACCTAAAAGTCAATTTTGGTCAAAATAGTTAATTTTTGACCTAATGACCACCCATTGACCCAATGGGTCAACTTTTGACCAAAATGTGAATTTTGGTCAAAATGGTCAATCCTTGACACAATGAAATACCCATTGATCCAATTGGTTAACTTTTGACCAAAAAGTAAATTTTGGTCAAAATAGTCAATTTATAACCTAACAACCACCCCATTAACCAGTATGTCAACTTTTGATTAAAAAGTCAACTTTGGTAAAAATTTATCAATCTTTGACCCAGTGACCCACTATTGTCAAGTTCTGACCAAATAACCAACTCATTGACCCAATAGGTTAACTTTTGATCAACAAAACAACTTTGGTTAAAATGGTTAATCATTGACCTAATGACCAACCCATTGACAAAATAGGTCAACTTTTGACCTAAAAGGGTAAATCCTTGACCCAATAACCAACTTATTAAACTAATAGGTCAACTTTTAACCAAAAAATCAATTCTCGTCAAAATAGTCAATTTTTGACCTAATGACCACCCCATTGACCCTATAAGCCAACTTTTGACCAAAAAGTTAACTTTGGTCAAAATAGTCAATTTCTAACCAAATGACCACCCCTTAACCCAATGGGTTAACATTTAACCAAAAAAAACAATTTTGGTTAAAAAAGTCAGTTTTTGACCTAATGACCACCTAATTGACCCAATTTGTGAACTTTTAACCAAAAAATTAACTTTAGTAAAAATGATCAATTTTTGACCTAATGACCAATCCATTGACCCAATAGGTCAACTTTTGTCTAAAAAGTTAAATTTGGTCAAAATGGTCATTTTTCTAACATAATAAGCACCTCATTGACTCAATGGGTCAACTTTTGACCAAAAATTCAATTTTGGTTAAAATAGTCAATTTTTGACTTGATGACCAATTATTGACCCAATAAGTCAATCTCTGACCAAAAAGTTAACATAGGTCAAAATGGTTTATCCTTTACCTAATGACCAACTCATTGACCTAAAAGGTCAACTTTTGACCAAAACATAATTACCAATTATTGACCTAATAAGTCAATCTCTGACCAACAAGTCAACTTTGGTCAAAATGGTTAATCATTGACCCAATGACCAACTAATTGACCGAATAGGTCAACTTTTGACAAAAAAGACAATTTTGGTCCAAATATTCAATTTTTGACCTAATGACCACCTCATTGACCCAATAGGTCAACTTTTGACTAAAAAGTCAACTTCAGTCAAAATAGTTAATTTCTTATCAAATGACCAAAAATTCAACTTTATTCAAAATGTTGAATTCTTAACACAATAACCAACACATTGACCCAATAAGTCAATGTTTGACCAAAAAGTCAAATTTAGTCAAAATGGTCAATCCTTGACCTAATGACCAACTCATTGACCCAATATGTCAACTTTTCACCAAAAAGTCAATTTTTGTCAAAATAGTCAATTTTTTACCAAATGAGCACCCCAATGACCTAATGGTCAACTTTTGATAAAAAGTTAAGTTCGGTCAAAATGGTGAATTTTTGATCCAATGAGTAACATATTGACCCAAAAGGTCAACTTTTGACAAAAAATCATCTTTGGTCAAAATGCTCAAATTCTGACTTAATGACCTCCAAATTGACCAAATGGGATAACTTTTGACGAAAAATTCAATTTTGGTCAAAATAATCAATTTTTAACCGAATGACCAATTATTGACCCAATAAGTCAATCTCCAACCAAAAAGTCAACTTTGGTTGAAATGATCTATCTTTGACCTAATGACTAACCCAATGATCGAAAAGGTCAACTTTTGAACAAATAGACAACTTTGGTCAAAATGGTCAATCCTTAACCCAATAACCAACTCATTGACCTAATCGGTCAACTTTTGACCAAAAGGTTAATTTTGATCAAAATTATCAATTTTTAACCAAATGACCACCCCATTAATCCTATATGACAACTTTTGACTAAAACATCAAGTTTGGTTAAAATGGTCAATTTTTGACCTAATGTCCAACCCATTAACCCGATATCAACTTTGCAAAATCAACTTTGGTCAAAATGTCAACTACCTAATGACAAACCATAGAACAATAGGTCAACTTTGACAAAATACAATTTTGACATAATGACTAATTATTGACCCAATATGTCAATCTCTGACAAAAAAGTCAACTATGATCAAAATGGTTCATCCTTGACCCAATGACCAACCTATTTACCCAATAGGTCAGCTTTTGACCAAAAAATCAACTATGGTAAAAAATGTCAATCTTTTACCCAATGACCCAATTGATCAACCTTTGACCAAAAAACAATTTTCGTCAAAATAGTCAATTTCTGACCCAATGACAAGCCCATTGACCGAATAGGTCAACTTTTGACCAAAAAAGTCAACTTTAGTCAAAATGGTCAATCCTTGACCCAATAACCAAGTCATTGACCTAATAGGTCAATTTTTGACCAAATAGTCAATTTTTGACCTAATGACCAACTATTAATCCAGTAAGTCAACATCATACAAAAAAATCCGACTTTGGTCAAAATGGTCAATGCAAGACCCAATGACCAACCCATTGACCCAATAGGTCAACTTTTGACCAAAATGTCAACTTTGGTAAAAATGGTCAATCCTTGACCAAATGACCAACCCTTTCACACAATAGGTTAACTTTTGGCTAAAAAGTTAACTTTGGTCAAAATGGTCTGTGCTTGACCCAATGACCAACCCTTCAACCCATAGGTTAATTGTTGACCAAAAATTCAATTTCGGTGAAAATAATCAATTTTTAACATACTGACCAAGTATTGACCCAATAAGTCAATCTCTGATCAAAAGTCAACCTTGGTCGAAATGGTCAATCCTTAACTCAATGACCAACCCCGATCAATGACCCGTAAGATCCTCGAGTGCAACTTTTCGACCAAAATAATCAATTTTTTATACAATGACCAATTATTGACCCAATAAGTCAATCCTTGACCAAAAAGTTAACTTTGGTCAAAATTGTCAATCCTTGACGCAATGACCAACCCATTGACCCAATTGGTCAACTTTTGACCAAAAAGTGAATTTAGTCAAAATAGTCAATCCTTGAGACAATGACCAACCCATTGACAATAACAGTCAACTTTGACCAATAAGTCAATTTTGGTCAATATAGTCAATTTTCAACCTAATGACCACCCCATCGACACAATAGGTCAACTTTTGACCAAAAAGTCAACTTTGGTCAAAATGGTCAATTTCTGACCAAACGACCACCCCATTGACCTAATGGGTCAACTTTTGACCAATAATCCAATTTTGGTCAAAATAGTCAATTTTTGACCTAATCACCATTTATTGACCAAATAAGTCAATATCTGACCAAAAAGTCAACTTTGGTCTAAATGGTCAATCATTGACCCAATTACTAACCCATAGACCCAATTGGTCAACTTTAGACCAAAAAATCAACTTTGGTCAAAATATTCAATCTTTGACCTAATGACTAACTCATTGACCTAATTTGTCAACTTTTGACCAAAAAGTCAATTTTGGTCAAAATTCAAAAATTTTTGACTTAATGACCACCTCATTGACCCAATAAGTCAACTTTTGACCGAAAGTCAACTTTGTTCAAAATGATCTATTTCGACCCAATGACTACCCAATTAATCCACTGGACAATTCTTGACCATCCAATGACCCACCCATTGCACCCATTGATCAATAAGTCAACTTTTCACCAAAAATTTAATTTTGGTTAAAATAGTCAAATTTTGAGCTAATGACCAATTATTTACCCAATAAGTCAATCTCTTACCAAAAAGTCAACTTTGGTCAAAATGGTCAATTCTTGACCCAATGACCAATTCGTTGACCCTATAGGTGAACTTTGACCAAAAAGTGAACTTTAGTTAAAATAGAGAATCCTTGACAAATGACCAACCCATTGATGAATACAGTCAACTTTCGACCAAAAAGTCAATTTTGGTCAAAATTGACAATTTTCGACCCAATGAGCACTTCATTAACCCAATAAGTCAACTTTTTGACCAAAAAGTAAACTTTAGTCAAAATGGTCAATTTCGATCCAATGACCACCCCATTGACTTAATGACATTTTATTTACTTTGACCAAAAATTTAATTTTGATCAAAATAATTAATGTTTGACCTAATGACCTTTTATTTACCCAATAAGTCAATCTCTGACCAAAAAGTTAACTTAGGTCAAAATTGTTAATCCTTGACTCAATGACCAACCCATCGACCCAATAGGTCAACTTTTGACCAAAAAATCATCTTTGGTCAAGATGATCAATTTTTTACCCAATGACCAACCCATTGACCTTATAGGTCAACTTTTGACTAAAAAGTCAACTTTAGTCAAAATGGTCAATTTTTGACCCAATGAACACCCCTTCGACCTAATGGTTAAACTTTTGACCAAAAATTTAACTTAGGTCAAAATAGTCAATTTTTTATCTAATGACCAACTATTGACGAAATTAGTTAATCTCTGACCAAAAAGTCAACTTTGGTCAAAATGGTCAATCCTTGACCCAATGACCAGCACACTGACCCAATAGGTCAACTTTTGACCAAAAAGTCAACTTTGGTCAAAATGGTCAATTCTTGACCCAATGACCAACCCATTAACCCAATAGGTCAACTTTTGACCAAAAAGTCAATTTTGGTCAAAGTAGTCAATTTTTGACCTAATCACCAATTATTGACCCAAAAAGGCAATCTCTTGCCAAAAAAGTCAACTTTGGTCAAAATGGTCAATCCTTGACCAATGACCAACCCATTGATCTAATTGGTCAACTTTTGAGCAAAAAATCAACATTGGTCAAAATGGTCAAACCTTGACCCAATGACCAAATTATTGACCCAATATGTCAACTTTTGGCAAAAAAGTCAATTTTGGTCAAAATAGTCAATTTTTGACATAATGACCAGCCCATTTACCCTATTAGTAAACTTTTGACCAAAAAGTCAACCTTGGTCAAAAAAGTCAATTTCTAACCAAATGACCAACCCGTAAACCCAGTGGGTCAACTTTTGACCAAAAAAATAAGTTTGGTCAAAAAAGTTAAATTTTGACCTAATGACCAACTAATTGACCCAATATGTCAACTTTTAACCAAAAAGTTAACTTTGGTCAAAATGATCAATCTCTGACCCAATGACCAATCCATCGACCCAATAGGTCAACTTTTGAAAAAAATTCAATTTTGGTCAAAATAGTCAATTTTTGACCTGTTGACCAATTATTGACCCAATAAGTCAACCTCTGACCAAAAAGTCAACTTTGGTCAAAATGGTCAATCCTTGACTCAATGACCAACCCATTGACCCAATAGGTCAACTTTTGACCAAAAAGTCAACTTTGGTCAAAATGGTCAATCCTTGACCCAATGACCAACCCATAGACCCAATGGGTTAACTTTTGACCAAAAAGTGAACTTTAGTCAAACTAATCAATCCTTGATACAATGACAAATCTATTAACACAATCGGTGAATTTTGGTCAATATAGTCAATTTTTCACCCAATGACCACCCCGTTGACCCAATATGTCAACTTTTGACCAAAACGTCAACTTTGGTCAAAATGGTAAATTTTTGACCTAATTACCACCCCATTGACCTAATGGGTCAACTTTTGACAAAAAATTCAATTTTGGTCAAAATAGTCAATTTTTGACCTAATGACCAATTATTGACCAAATAAGTCAATCTCTGAACAAGAAGTCAACTTTAGTAAAAATGGTTAATTCTTGACCCAATGACCAACACATTAATTCAAAAGGTCAACTTTTGACAAAAATGTCAACTTTGGTCAAAACGATCAATCCGTAACCCAATGAACCAATATATCAACTTTTGACCAAAAAGCGATTTTTCGTCAAAATAGTCAATTTTTTACACAATGTCAATGGGGTCAATGGATTGGTCAAAAAGTTAACTTCGGTCAACTTTTGACCAAAAAGTTAACTTTGGTCAAAATGGTTAATTCTTGACCTAATGACCAACTCATTGACCTAATAGGTCAATTTTTGACCAAAAAGTCAATTTTGGTCAAAATAGACAATTTTTTACATAAAGGCCACCGCATCAATCTAATCAGTCGACTTTCGACATAAAAAGTTAACTTCGGTCAAAATGGTTAATCTTCGACTCTAATGACCAATCTTATCGACCTACTGAGTCAACTTTTGATCAAAAAGTTAATTTTAGTCAAAATAGTCAATTTTTGACCTAATGACCAATTATTGACCCAATAAGTCAATTACTTACCAAAAAGTCAACTTTGGTCAAAATGGTCAATCATTGACTCAATGACCAACCCATTGACACAATTGGTCAACTTTTGACCAAAAAATCAACTTTGGTCAAAATGGTCAATCTCTGAGTGAATGACCAACTCATTGAGCCAATATGTCAAGTTTTGACCAAAAATTCAATTTTGGTAAAAATAGTCAACTTTTGACCTACTGACCAATTATTGAGCCAATAAGTCAATCTCTGACCAAAAAGTCAACTTTTGTTAAAATGAATAATCCTTGACTCAATAACCAATCCATTAACCCAATATGTCAATTTTAACCTGATAGGTTAACGTTTGACCAAATAGGTTAAATTTTGACCAAAAAGTCAACTTTGGACAAAATGATCAATTCGACCATTGACACCTCAGTCAATCGACAAGTTAAATTTTGACCAAAAAGACAATTTTGGTTAAAATAGTCAATTTTTGACCTGATGACCAATTATTGACATAATAATTTAATCTTTGACCAAAAAGTCAACTTTGGTCAAAATGGTCAATTTTTGACCTAATTACCAACCCATTTACCCAATAGATCAACTTTTGACCAAAAAGTCATCTTCGGTCAAAATGGTCAATTCTTGACCCAATTACCATCTCATTGACTAAATAGGTAAAGTTTTTGCCAAAAAGTCAATTTTGGTCAAAATTGTCAATTTTTGACCCAATGACCACCCGTTGACCCAATGGGTCAATGTTGACAAAAAATTTAATTTTGGTTAAAATAATTAATTTATGACCTAACTACCATTATTGACCCAAGGTCAATCTCTAACCAAAAAGTCAACTTTGGTCAAACTGGTCAATCCATGACCCAATGATAAACTCATTGACCCAATAGATCAACTTTCGACCAAAAAGTCAACTTTGGTAAAAATGGTCAATCCACCCAATGACCAACCCATTGACCCAATAGGACAAATTTTGACCAAAAAGTCAATTTTGGTCAAAAGAGTTAACTTTTGACCTAATGACCAATTATTGACCCAGTAAGCTAATCTCTGGCCAAAAAGTCAACTTTGGTCAAAATGGTCAATCCTTGACCCAATGATTAACCCATTGACCCAATAGCTCAACTTTTGACAAAAAAGTTAACTTCTGTCAAAATGATCAATTCTTGACCAATGACCAACCCATTGGCCTAATAGGTCAACTTTTGACCAAAATGTCAATTTTGGTCAAAATAGTCAATTTATGAATTAATGACCAATTATTGACCCAACAAGTCAATCTCTGACAAAAAAGTCAACTTTGGTCAAAATGGTCAATCCTTGACCCAATGACAAACCCATTGACCCAGTAGGTCAACATTGGTCCAAAATGTGAATTTTGGTCAAAATAGTCAATTTTTGACCTAATGACCACCCACTGACCCAATAGGTCAACTTATGACCCAAAAGTCAACTTTGGTCAAAATGGTTAATTTTTGACCCGATGACCAACCCATTGACCCAATAGGTTAACTTTTGACCAAAAAAGTCATCTTTGGTCAAAATGGTCAATTCTTGACTGAATTAACAACTCATTGACCAAATAGTTCAAGTTTTGACCAAAAAGTTAACATTGGTCAAAATGGTAAATTTCGACATAACCACCCATTGACTTTATCGACTCACAAAAGTTGATTTTGGTAGAATATAATCAATTTTCGACCTAATGTCCACATTATCGACCCAATAAGTCAATCTTCGACCAAAATGTCAACTTTCGTCACAATGGTCAATCCTCGACCCAATGACCAATCCAATCGACTCTAATAGTCAACTTTCGAATCGAAGTCAACTTTGGTCAAAATGATTAATCCTTCACCCAATGACCAACCCACTGACCCAATATATCGACATTTGACCAAAAAGTTAATTTTGGTCAAAATAGTAAATTTTTGACTTAATGACTAATTATTGACACAATAGGTCAACTTTGGACCAAAAAGTCAACTTTGGTCAAAATGGTCAATCCTTGACCCAATGACCAACCCATCAATTCAATAGTCAACTTCGACCAAAAGTCAATTTTAGTCGAAATGCTAAGTTTTGACTTAATGACCAATTATCGACCCAAAAGTCTAATCTCTAGCCAAAAGTCAACTTTGGTCAAAACAGTCAATCCTTAACCCGATGACTAACCCATCGATCCAATAAGTCAACTTTGACCAAAAAGTTAACTCAGTCAAAATGATTAATTCCGACTCAATGACCAACCCATTGCCCAATAAGTCAACTTTTGACCAAAATGTCAATTTTGGTCAAAATAGTCAATTTTTGAATTAATGACCAATTATTGACCCAACAAGTCAATCTCTGACAAAAAAGTTAACTTTGGTCAAAATGGTCAATCCTTGACCCAATGACAAACCCATTGACCCAGTAGGTCAACATTGGACCAAAATGTGAATTTTGGTCAAAATAGTTAATTTTTGACCTAATGACCACCCACTGACCCAATAAGTCAACTTATGACCTAAAAGTCAACTTTGGTCAAAATGGTTAATTTTTAACTCGATGACCAACCTATTGACCCAATAGGTCAACTTTTGACCAAAAAAGTCATCTTTGGTCAAAATGGTCAATTCTTGACTCAATTACCAACTCGTTGACCAAATAGTTCAAGTTTTGACCAAAAAGTTAACATTGGTCAAAATGGTAAATTTCTGACCCGATGTCCTCCCCGTTGACCCAATAGGTCAACTTTTGACCAAAAAGTTGATTTTGGTAAAAATTGTCAATTTTTGACCTAATGTCCAATTATTGACCCAATAAGTCAATCTTTGACCAAAATGTCAACTTTGGTCACAATGGTCAATCCTTGACCCAATGACAAATTCATTGACCCAATAGGTCAACTTTTGACCAAAAAGTCAACTTTGGTCAAAATGGTTAATCCATCACGCAATGACCAACCTACTGACCCAATATATCGACATTTGACCAAAAAGTTAATTTTGGTCAAAATAGTAAATTTTTAACTTAATGACTAATTATTGACACAATAAGTCAATCTCGGACCAAAAAGTCAACTTTGGTCAAAATGGTCAATCCTTGACCCAATGACCAACCCATTGACCCAATAGGTCAACTTTTGACCAAAAAGTCAACTTTGGTTAAAATGGTCAATCCTTAACCCAATGACCAACTCATTGACCCAAAAGGATAACTTTTGACCGAAATTTCAGTTTTTTGTCAAAATTGTAAATTTTTGACCAAATGACCATCTCATTGATCTAAAAGGTCAACTTTTAACTTTGTCAGAGATTAAGCCAATTTGTGAACTTTTGACTAAAAAGTCAACTTTGGTCAAAATGGTAAATCCTTGACCCGATGACTAACCTATTGACCCAAACGGTGAACTTTTGACCAAAATGCCAACTTTGGTCAAAATGATCAATCCTTGACCCAATGGCCAACCCATTGGCCTAATAAGCCAACTTTTGACCAAAAAGTCAATTTTGGTCATAATAGTCAATTTTTGAATTAATGACCAATTTATGACCCAAAAAGTCAATCTCTAACCAAAAAGTCAACTTTGGTCAAAATAGTCAATTTTTGAATTAATGACTAATTATTGACCAAAAAATTTAATCTCTGACCAAAAAGTCAAAATGGTAAAGCCTTGACCTAATAACAAAACCATTGACCCAGTAGGTCAACTTTTAACCAAAAAGTCAATTTTCGTCTTGACCAAATGACCACCCATTAACCCAATTGTTTAACTTTTAACCAAAAAGTGAACTTTGGTTAAAAAGGTCAATTTTTGACCTAATGGCCAACCCATTTACCCAATAGGTCAACTTTTGATCAAAAAAGTCATCTTTGGTCAAAATGGTCAATTCTTGACAAAATTACCAACTCATTGACCAAATAGGTTAACTTTTACCAAAAAGTCAATTTTGGTCAAAATGATCAATCTACTGACCACATGGGTTAACTTTTAACCAAAAATTCAATTTCGATCAAAATAGTCAATTTTTTACCTAATGACCAATTATTGACCCAATAAGTCAATCTCTGACCGAAAAGTCAACTTTGGTCAAAAAGGTCAATCCTAGACTCAATGACTAACCCATCGAATCCAATAGTCAACTTCGACCAAAAAGTCAATTTTGGTCAAATAATCAATTTTCGACCTAATGACCACCCATTAACCCAATAAGTCAACTTTTGTCCAAAAGTAACTTTAGTCAAAATGTCAATTTTTAACTCAATGACCAACCTATCGACCTAATAGAATAAATTTCGACCAAAAAGTCAATCTTCGGTCAAAATGGTCAATTTCTGCATATAATGACCAATCCATTCAATCCAAATAAGTCAATCTTTCGACCAAAAAGTCAACTTTAGTCAAAATGGTCAATCTCGATCCAATGACCAACCCATCAACCTAATAGGTCAACTTCGATCCAAAAAGTGAACTTTAGTCAAAATGATCAATCCTCAACACAATGACCAACCCATCGATCACAAAAGGTCAACTTTCGACCAAAAAGTAAATTTTGGTCAATATAGTCAATTTTTGATCGAATGACCACCCCATCGACCCAATAAGTCAACTTGACAAAGTCAACTTTCGACCAAAAGTCAACTTTGGTTAAAATGGACAATTTCCTCGACCCAATGACAAACCCATCGATCCAACAGTCAACTTCGACCAAAAGTCAACTTTGGTCAAAATGGTCAAATCCTCGATCCAATGACCAACCCATCGACCCAACAGATCAACTTCACCAAAAAGTCAACTTTAGTCAAAATGGTCAATTTCGACCTAATGACCAACTATCGACCTAATAAGTCAACTTCAGACAAAAAAGTCAACTTTAGTCAAAATGCTCAATCCTCAATCTAATGACACACCCATCAATCTAACAGTCAACTTTTACCAAAAAGTCAACTTCGTCAATATCGTCAAACCTCGACCAAATAACTAACCCATCGATCCAATAGGTCAACTTTTGACCAAAAGTCAATTTTGGTCAAAATAATCAATTTTCAACCTAATGACCACCCAATTAACCCAACGAGTCAACTTTTGACCAAAAAGTCAATTTTGGTCAAATGATCAATTTCTCGACAATATACCCATACCCATTGACCCAATCGGTCAACATTCGACAAAAAAGTAAATTTTGGTCAAAATAGTCAATTTTAAACCTAACAACCACCCCATCGACCCAATAAGTCAACTTTCGACTAAAATGTCAACTTTAGCTAAAATGATCAATTTTCGACCTAATAACCAACCCATCGATCTAATAGGTCAACTTTTAACCAAAAGACAACTTCGTCAAAATGACAATCCTGACCTAATGACCAACCCATCGATCAAACAGTCAACTTCGACCAAAAAGTCAATTTTGGTCAAAATAGTCAATTTCTTGATCAAATGACCACCCCATCGACCAACAGATGAACTTTCAACAAAAAGTCGCATTGGTCAACATGGTTAATTTCGACCCAATGACCAAAAAGTCAACTTTGGTCAAAAGGGTCAATCTCGACCCAATAACTAACTCATTAAATAAGTAGTCAACTTTAACTAAAATGTCAACTTGGTCGAAATAACAACCAATGACCAACGACCAAACCTCAACAGTTACTTTCGACTAAAAAGTCAACTTTGGTCAAAATATCAATTCTTTACATAATGACCAATTATCGACCCAACAAGTCAATCTTCTCGACCAAAAAGTCAACTTTTGTCAAAATGGTCAATCCTCTAATCCAACGACCAACCCATTAACCTAATTGGTCAACTTTTGACCAAAAATCTACTTTCGTCAAAATGGTCAATTTTCGACCTAATGACCAACCCATTGACCCAATAGGTCAACTTCGACAAAAAGTCAACTTTGGTCAAAATGAATCAATCCTCAACACAATGACCAACCAATCGACCTAACAATGTCAACTTCTACCAAAAAGTCAACTTTGGTCAAAATGGTCAATCTTCACCTAAACTCCACCCCATCACCCAATGGGTCAACTTTTCACCAAAAATTCAATTTCGATCAAAATAAGTCAATTTATTCAATAATGACCAATTGATCGACCAATACCAATCTCCAGCCAAATGCTAACTTCGGTCAAAATGGTCAATCCTTGACCCAATGACCAACCCATTGACCCAATAGGTCGACTTGTGACCAAAAAGTCATCTTTGGTCAAAATGGTCAATCCGTGATCCAATGACCCAATATGTAAACTTTTGACCAAAAAGTAATTTTCGTTAAAATAGTCAATTTTTTAACTAATGGCCAACTAATTGACCCAATAGTTTAACTTTTGACCAAAAAATTAACTTTGGACAAAATGGTTAATTTCTGACCTAATGACCAACCCATTGACCCCATAGGTCAACTTTTGACCAAAAAGTCCACTTTGGTCAAAATGGTCAATCCCCGACCCAATGACCAACCCATCGACCCAATATGTCAACTCTTCGACCGAAAAATCAACTTTGGTCAAAATGGTCAATCCGACCCAATGACCAACCCATTGACCCTATACAGTCAACTTTCGACTAAAAAGTCAATTTTGCTCAAAATCATCAATTTCTAATTAATGACTACCCCATTGACCCAATAAGATAACTTTTGACTGAAAGTCAACTTGGTTCAAAATGATATATTTCTGACCCAATGACCACCCCGTTAACCCAATGGATTAACTTTTGACAAAAAATTCAATTTTAGTCAAAATAGTCAATTTTTTATCTGATGACCAATTATTGACCCAATAAGTCGATCTGTAATCAAAAAGTCAAATTTGGTCTAATAATGGTCGAAGTTGTTTCGATCAATAATGACAAACCCATTGACCCAACAGTCAACTTTCGACCAAACAAGTCAACTTCGGTCAAAATGGTAAATCCTCGACCTAATAACTAACCCACTCGATCCAATAAGTATCGACTTTCGACCAAAAAAAAATTTGGTCAAAATAATCAATGTTTGATCTAATGACCACCTAATCGACCTAACAGTCAACTTTTGAACAAAAAGTTAACTTTGGTCAAAATGGTCAATTTCTGACCCAACGACTAACCATCCATTGACAAAATAGGTCAACTTTTGACCAAAAAGTCAAATTTGTTCAAAATGATCAATCATTGACCTAATGACCAACCCTTTGAGCCAATAGGTCAATTTTTGACAAAAAACTCAATTTTAGTCAAAATTGTCAATTTTTGACCTAATGAACACCTGATTGACCCAATAGGTCAACTTTTGACCAAAAAGTTAAATTTGGTCAAAATGGTCCATTTCCGACAATGACAATTCTATTGACTCAATGGGTCAACTTTTGACAAAAAATTCAATTTTGGTCAAAATATTAAAATTTTGTCCTAATGACCAATTATTGACCCAATTAATTAATCTCTGACCAAAAAGTCAACTTTGGTCAAAATGGTCAATCCTCTACCCAATGACCAACCCATTGACCCAACAAGTCAATTCTTGACCAACAAGCCAACTTTGGTCAATATCGTCAATCCTCGACTCCAAAGGATCACCCAATCGACCTAATGAATCAACTTTCGACAAAAATGCGAATTTTGGTCAAAATGGTCAATCCTCGACACAATGACATACCCATCGACCCAATTGGTCAACTTTTCGATAAAAGAGTAAATTTTGGTCAAAATTGTCAATTTTTAAGCTAACAACTACCACATCGACCTAATAGCCGCCTTGACCAAAAAGTCAATGTTAGCTTAAAATGGTCAAGTTCGACCTAATAACCAACGCATCGATCCAATATGTTAACTTTTGACCAAAAAGTCAACTTTGGTCAAAATGGTTAATCCTTGACATAATGACCAACCCATTGATTAAATAGGTCAACTTTTGACCAAAAGTCAATTTTGGTTAAAATATTCAATTTTTGACCTAATGACCACCCTATTACCAAATAGATGAACTTTTGACAAAAAAGTCTACTTTCGAGTGAACATGGTTAATTTCCTCGACCCAATGATCTAAAAGTCAACTTTGGTCAAAATAATTGTCAATCCTCGAACCTAACGACCAACCCATCGACCCTAACAGTCAACTTTTAACCAAAGTTAAGTTCGTCAAAATGGTCAATTTCTTACCCAATGACCAACTCATTAACCCTGCGGGTCAACTTTAAAAAAAATTCAACTTTGGTAAAAATGGTCAAGTTTTGACATAATGACCACCCAATTAACCCAATGGGTCAACCTTCGACCAAAAATTTAATTTTAGTCAAAATAATTATTTTTTGACCGAATGACCAATTATTGACCAAATAGGTCAATCTCTGACCAAAAAGTCAACTTTGGTCGAAATGGTCAATATTTGACCCAATGACCAACCCAATGACCTAATAGGTCAACTTTTAACCAAAAAGTCAACTTTGGTAAAAGAGATCAATCCTTGACTCAATGATCATCCCATTGACCCAATTGGTCAACTTTTGACCAAAAAGACATTTGGTCTAAGTAGTCAATTTTTACCTAATGACCACTACATTGACCCAATAGGTCAACTTTTGACCAAACTATCAACTTCGGCCAAAAGAGTTAATTTCTTACCCAATGACTAAACAAGTCAACTTTCGTCAAAATGGTCAATTCTTGACCTAATAACCAACACATTAAGCAATATGCCAACTTTTGTCCAAAAAGTCAAATTTATTCAAAATGGTCAATCCTTGACCTAATGACCAACCGATTGACCCAATATGTCAACTTTTGACCAAAAAGTCATCTTTAGTTAAAATAGTTAATTTTTTTTCCTAATGACCACCCCATTGACCCAATAGGCCAACTTTTGACAAAAAAGTCAACTTTGGTCAAAATGGTCAATTTCTGACTTAATGACCACCCAATTGACCCAATGGGTCAACTTTTGACGAAAAATTCAATTTTGGTCAAAATATTCAATTTTTGACTGTATGAGTAATTTTTGACCAAATAAGTCAATCTCTGACCAAAAAGTAAATTTTGGATGAAATGTTCAGTCTTTGACCCAATGTGTAACCCATTGACCCAATAGGTCAACTTTTGACTAAAAAGTCAACTTGGCAAAATGGTCATTCCTTGACCCAATGACCAACCCATTGACCAAATAGGTTAACTTTGACCAAAAAGTTAATTTTGATCAAAATTATCAATTTTTGAACTAATGACCACCCCATTGACCCAATAGGTCAACTTTTGACCAAAAGTCAACTTTGGTCAAAATAGTCAACTTCTGACCCAATGACCAACTAATTGATCCAATAGGTCAGCTTTTGACAAAAAAGTCAACTTTGGTCAAAATGGTTAATCCTTGACCTAATGACCAACCCATTGGCCCAATAGGTCAACTTTTGACCAAAAAAGTCAACTTTGGTCAAAATGATCAATCGTAGACCCAATGACCAAGCAATTGACTTAATAGGTCAAATTTGGACCAAAAAGTCAACTTTAGTCAAAATGGTTAATGCTTGACCCAAAGATCTACCCATTGACCTAATTGGTCAACTTTTTACAAAAAAGTTAACTTTGGTCAAAACGGTCATTCCTTGACAAAATAACCAACCCAATGACCCAATAGGTCCACTTTTGACTAGAAAGTCAATTTTAGTCAAAATAGACAATTTTTGACCTAATGACCTCCCATTGACTCAATGGGTCAACCTTTGACCAAAATGTGAATTTTGGTCAAAATGATCAATCTTTGAAATAATGACATACCCACTGACCCAATTAGTCAACTTTAGACCAAAAAGTAAATTTTGGTCAAAATAGTCAATTTTTAACCTAACAACCACCCCATTTACCCAATATGTCAATTTTTGATCAAAAAGTCAACTTTGGTCAAAATTGTCAATCCTTGACCTAGTGACCCAATAGGTCAACTTTTGACAAAAAAGTCAACTTTAGGTAAAATGGTCAAGTTCTGACGAAATAACCAATCCATTGACTAAATATGTCAACTTTTGACCAAAAAGTCAATTTTGGTCAAAGTAGTCAATTTTTTACCCAATGACCACCTCATTGACCAAATAGATGAACTTTAGACAAAAAATCACCTTTGGTCGACATGGTTAATTTCTGACCCAATGACACAAAGTCAACTTTTGTTAAATGGGTCAATCCTTGACCCAACATCCAACTCATTAAACCAATAGGTCAACTTTTAACCAAAAAGTCAACTTTAGTCAAAATGGTCAATCCTTGACCCAATGACCAACCAATTGACCCAATAGTTCAACTTTTGACCAAAAAATCAATTTTGGTCAAAGTAGTTAATTTTTTTACCTAATGACCCCCACTGACCCAATAGGTCAACTTTTGAATAAAAAGTAAATTTTGGTAAAAATGGTCAATTTCTTAGCCAATGCCCACCTCATTGACCAAATAGGTCAACTTTTGGCCCAAAAGTTAATTTTGGTCAAAATGGACCTTTTCTAACACAATGACCAACTTTTGACTCAATGCGTCAACTTTTGACCAAAAATTTAATTTTGGTCAAAATAGTCAATTTTTGACCTCATGACCAATTGTTGACCCAATAAGTCAAACTCTGACAAAAAAGTTCACATAGGTCAAAATGGTCTATCCTTGACCGAATGGCCAACCCATTGACCAATATGTCAACTTTTCACCAAAACCTAATTACGAATTATTAACCCAATGACCAACCCATTGACCCAAAAATTCAACTTTGGTCAAGATGCTCAATCATTGACCCAATGACCAACCAGTTGACCAAATAGGTTAACTTTTGACCAAAAAGGCAATTTTGGTCAAAATAGTCAATTTTTGACCTAATGACCACTCCATTGACCCAATAGGTAAACTTTTGACCAAGAAGTCAACTTTGGTGAATATAGTCATTTTTTGAACTAATGACCACCCCATTGACCCAATAGGTCAACTTTTGACCAAAAGTCAACTTTGCTCAAAATGGATAATTACTAACCCAGTGACCAACCCATTGATCCAATATGTTAACTTTTGAGAAAAAAGTCAACTTTGGTAAAAATGGTCAATCCTTGACACAATGACTAACCCATGGACCCAATAGGTCAACGTTTGACCAAAAAATTTAAATTTGGTCAAAATCATCAATCCTCGACCCAATGACCAACAAATTGACTTAAAAGGTCAACTTTAGACCAAAAAGTCAACTTTAGACAAAATGGTTAATCCTTGACCCAAAGACCAACCCATTAACTTAATAGGTCAACTTTTTACCAAAAAGTCAACTTTGGACAAAACGGTCAATCCTTGACCAAATAACCAACCCATTGAACCAGTAGGTGAACTTTTGACCAAAAAGTCAATTTTGGTCAAATTAGTCAATTATTTACCTAATGAACATCCATTGACCCAACGGGTCAACTTTTGAGCAAAATGTGAATTTTGTTCAAAATGGTCAATCCTTGACACAGTGACATACCCATTAACCCAGTTCTTCAACTTTTGACCAAAAAATAAATTTTGGTCAAAATAGTCAATTTATAACTTAACAACCACCCCATTGACCCAATATGTTAACTTTTAATCAATATGTCAACTTTGATCAAAATGGTCAATCCTTGGCCCAGTGACCCAATAGGTTAACTTTTAACCAAAAAGTCAACTTTACTTAAAATGATCAATTCTAACCAAGTAACCAACTCATTGACCTAATAGGTTAACTTTTGACCAAAAAGATAACTTTGGTCAAAATGGTCAATCCTTAACCTAATGACCAACCCATTGACTAAAGAGGTCAACTTTTGACCAAGAAGTCAATTTTGGTTAAAATAGTTAAATTTTGAGCTATTGACCACCCCATTGACCAAATAGATGAACTTTTGACAAAAAGTCAGCTTTGGTCGAGATGTTTAATTTCTGACCCAATGACCGAAAAGTCAACTTTTGTTAAAAGGGTCAATCCCTGAACCAATAACCAACTCATTAAACAAATAGGTCAACTTTTAACCAAAAAGTCAACTTTGATCAAAATGGTCAATCCTTGACCCAATGACCAACTAATTGACCTAATAGTTCAACTTTTGACTAAAAAGTCAATTTTGGTCAAAATAGTCAATTGTTTACCTAATGACCCCCCCAAATTGATCCAATACGTCAACTTTGACAAAAAAGTCAATTCTGGTAAAAATGGTTAATTTTTTACCTAATGCCCAACCCGTTGACCCAAAAGGTCAACTTTTGACAAAAAGTTATTTTTTGGAAAAAAAATGGTCAATTTCTTACCCAATGACCACCTCGTTGACCCAATACATCAAATTTTGGCCAAAAAGTTAAATTTGGTCAAAATAGTCCTTTTCTGACACAATGACTTCCACATGACTCAATGGGTCAACTTTTGACAAAAAATTTAATGAGTCGATCTCTGACCAAAATGTTAACATTTGTCAAAATGATCTATCTTTGACCCAATGACCAACCCATTGACTCAATAGGTCAACTTTTGACCAAAACCTAATTACCAATTATTGACCCAATAAGTCAATCTCTAACCAAAAAGTTAACTTTGGTCAAAATGTTCAATCATTGACCCTTTAACCAACAAATTGACCAAATAAGTTAACTTTCGACTAAAAAGATAATTTTGGTCTAAATATTCAATTTTTTACCTAATGACCACCCGATTGACCCAATAGGTGATCTTTTGACCAAAAAGCCAACTTTGGTCAAAATAATTAATTTCTCATCCAATGACCAAAAAGTTAACTTTTGTCAAAATGGTCAATTTTAGACCTAATAACCAACACATTGACCCAATAGGTCAACTATTGACCAAAAAGTTAAATTTAGTCAAAATGGTCAATCCTTGACCTAACGACTAATCCATTGACCCAATAGGTCAACTTTTGACCAAAAAGTCAATTTTTTATCTAATGAGCACCCCAATGACCTAATGGGTTAACTTTTGACAAAAAGTTAAGTTCGATCAAAATGGTGAATTTATGATCCAATGATCAACCCATTGACCCAAAAGGTCAACTTTTGACAAAAAGTCAACCTTGGTCAAAATGGTCAATTTCTGAATTAATGTTCCCCCAATTGACCCAATGGGTCAACTTTTGATAAAAAATTTAATTTTTGTCAAAATAATCAATTTTTTACCGAATGACCAATTATTGACCAAATAAGTCAATCTCTGACCAAAAAGTCAACTTTGGTCGAAATGATCAATCTTTGACCCAATGACTAACCCATTGACAGAAAAGGTCAACTTTTGAACAAAAGACAACTTTGGTCAAAATGGTCAATCCTTGACCCAATGACCAACTCGTAGACCCAATAGGTCAACTTTTGACCAATAAGTTAATTTTGATCAAAATTGTCAATTTTTGACCTAATGACCACCCCATTAACCCTATATGAAAACTTTTAACTAAATGATCAAGTTTTGTTAAAATGGTCAATTTCTGACCCAATGTCCAACCCATTAACCCAATATCTAACCTTTTGACTAGAAAGTGAACTTTGGTTAAAATGGTCAATCCTTAACCTAATGACACCCCATAGACCCAATAGGTCAACTTTTGACAAAAATAGTCAATTTTTGACATATTGACCAATTATTGACCAAATAAGTCAATCTCTGACCAAAAAGTCAACATTCGTCAAAATGGTTCATCCTTGACCCAATGACCAACCTATTGACCCAATAGATCAACTTTTGACCAAAAAGTTAACTATGGTAAAAAGGTCAATCTTTTACCCAAAGACCTAATTGATCAACCTTTGACCAAAAAGCAATTTTGGTCAAATGGTCAATTTCTGACCCAATGACCAACCCATTGACCCGATAGGTCAACTTTTGACCAAAAAGTCAAGTTTAGTCAAAATGGTCAATCCTTAACCTAATGACCAACCCATTGACACAATAGGTCAACTTTTGACCAAAAAGTAAATTTGGTCAAAATAGTCAATTTTTTACCTAATAACCAACTATTGACCCGGTAAGTCAATATCTTTCAAAAAAGTCAACTTTAGTCAAAATGGTAAATCCAAGACCCAATGACCAACCCATTGACACAATAGGTCAACTTTTAACCAAAATGTCAACAATGGTAACAATGGTCAATCCTTGACCAAATACCAACCCATTGACCCAATAGGTCAACTTTTGACCAAAAGTCAACTTTGGTCAAAATGGTCAATCCTTGACCCAATGACCAACCCTTTGACCCAATAAGTTGACTTTGACCAAAAATTTAGTTATGGTCAAAATAGCTAATTTTTGACATACTGACCAAGTATGGATCCAATAGGTCAATCTCTGACCAAAAGTTAACTTTGGTCAAAATGGTCAATGCTTGACTCAATGGCCAACCCATTAACCCAATTGGTCAACTTTTAGCCAAAAAATCAACTTTGACCAATAACCAACCCATAGACACAATTGGTCAACTTTTATCCAAAATAATCAATTTTTGACACAATGACCAATTATTGACCCAATAAGTCAATCTCTGACCAAAAAGTTAACTTTTTGGTCAAACTAGTCAATCCTTGAGACATTGACCAACCCATTGGCACAATAGGTCAACTTTGACCAATAAGTCAATTTTGGTCAATATAGTCAATTTTTTGACCTCATGACCACCCCATTGACACAATAGGTCAACTTTTGACCAAAAAGTAAACTTTGGTCAAAATGGTCAATTTCTGACCAAATGACCACCCCCTAATGGGTCAATTTTTGACCAAAATTTCAATTTTGGTCAAAATAGTCAATTTTTGACCTAATGACCAATTATTGACCAAATAAGTCAATCTCTGACCCAAAAGTCAATTTTTGTCAAATTGGTCAATGCTTGACCCAATGACCAACCCATTGACACAATAGGTTAACTTTTAACCTAAAAGTCAACTTTGGTCAAAATGGTCAATCCATGACCCAATGACCAAATATATCAACTTTTGACCAAAAAGCAATTTTGGTAAAATTTGTCAATTTTTTACTTAATGACCACCGTATTGACCCAATAGGTCAGCTTTTGACGAAAAAGTTAAATTTTGTCAAAATGGTCAACTTCTGACTCAATGACAAAAGCATTGACACAGTAGGTCAAATTTTGACAAAAAATTCAACTTTGGTCAAAATGATAAATTCTTAACCCAATGACCAACCCATTAACTCAATAGGTCAACTTTCGACCAAAAGTCAATTTTGGTCAAAATATTCAATTTTTAACCTAATTACCAATTATTGACCCAATAAGTCAATCTTTTACCAAAAAGTTAACTTTGGTCAAAATGGTCAATCGTTGACCCAATGACCAACCCATCAATCTAATCGTCAACTTTCGACCAAAAATCAAATTTGGTCAAAATGGTCAAACTTCGACCCAATGACCAACGCATCAATCTAATATGTCAACTTTTGACCAAAAATTCAATTTTGGTCAAAAAAGTCAATTTTTGACCTAATGACCAATTGTTGACACAATAAGCCAATCTCTGTCCAAAAAATCAACTTTTGACCAAAAAGTTAATTTTTTTCAAAAGAGTCAATTTTTGACAAAATTACCAATTATTGTCCCAATAAGTAAAAGTTAACTTTAGCCAAAATGGTCAATCTTTGACCTAATGACTAAATAGGTGAACTTTTGACAAAAAAGTTAAATTTGGTCAAAATGGTCAATCGTTAATCTTATAACCAACCCATTGACCCAATAGGTCAACTTTTGACCAAAAATTCAAGTTTGTTCAAAATGGTGAATTTCTGATCCATTGACCAACCCTTTGACTCAATTGGTCAACTTTTGACAAAAATTCAACTTTGGTCAAAATGGTCAATTTCTGACTTAAAGACAACCCAATTTACCTTATGGGTCAATTATTGACGAAAAATTCAATTTTTGTTAAAATAGACAATTTTTGACTGAATGATCAATTATTGACCCAATAAGTTAATCTCTGACCAAAAAATCAACTTTGGTCGAAATGATCAATCTTTGACCCAATAGATCAACTTTTGACCAAAAGGTCAACTTTGGTCAAAATGGTCAATTCTTGACCCAATGATCAAATATTGACCCATAGGTCAACTTTTGAACAAAAAGTTAATTTTGATCAAAATTGTCAAATTTCGAGCTAACAACCACCCCCTTTACCCAATATGAAAAATTTTGACGAAAACATCAAGTTTGGTTGAAATGGTCAATCTCTGACACAATGACCAACCCATTAACCCGATAGGTCAACTTTAAAAAAAAGTCAACTTTGGTCAAAATGGTAAATCCTTGACCCATTTACAAACCCATAGACCTAATAGGTCAACATTTAACCAAAATAGTAAACTTTTGACATAATGACTAATTATTGATACAATAAGTCAATCTCTGACCAAAAAGTCAATTTTGGTCAAAATGGTCAATCCTTGACCCAATGGCCAACCCATTGACCAAATAGGTCAACGTTTGACAAAGAAGTGAGCTTTAGTCAAAATAGTCAATCCTAGACAAAACGACCAACCCATTGACACAATAGGTCAACTTTTGACTAAAAAGTCAATTTTGGTCAAAATAGTCAATTTTTAAACTAATGACCACCCCTTGACCCAATAGGTCAACTTTTGACCAAAAGTCAACTTTGGTCAAAATGAACAATTTAAAACCAAATGACCAACCCATTGATCCAATATGTCAACTTTTGACGAAAAGGTCAACTTTGGTCAAAATGGTCAACCCTGGACCCAATGACCAACCCATTGGCTCAATAGGTCAACTTTTGACCAAAAAGTCAACTTTAGTTAAAATGGTTAATCCTTGACCCAATGACCTACCCATTGACCCAATAGATTAACTTTTTACCAAAAAGTTAACTTTGATCAAAATGGTCAATCCTTGACCCATTACCAATTTATTGACCCAATAGGTCAACTTTTGACCAAAGACTTAATTTTTGTCAAAATTGTTAATTTTTGACCTAATGACCATCCTATTAACCCTATAGGTTAACTTTTGGCAAAAAAGTCATGTTTCGTTAAAATGGTCAATTTCTGACCCTATAACCTACCCATTGACACAATAGGTCAACTTATGAAGAAAAAGTTAACTTTAGTCAAAATGTTTAATCATTGACCCAATGACCGACCCATAGACATAATACGTCAACTTTTGACCAAAATTGTCAATTTTTGACATGATGACCAATATTGGCCCAATAAGTCAATCTCTAACCAAAAAGTCAACTTTAGTCAAAATGGTCAATCCTTGACCTAGTGGCCAACCGATTGACCTAATAAGTCAACTTTTGACAAAAAAAGTGAACTTTAGTCAAATTACTCAATCTTTGATAATATGACCAACATATTGACACAATAGGTTAACTTTTGACAAAAAGGTCAGTTTTAGTCAATATAGTCTATTTTTGACATTATGACCACCCCATTGACCCAATAGGTCAACTTCTGACCAAAAATTCAACTTTGGTCAAAATGGTCAAATTCTGACCCAATGACCACCCCATTGACCTAATGGGTCACCTTTTGACCAAAAATTTAATTTTGGTCAAAATAGTCAATTTTTAACCTCAAGCCCAATTATTAACCCGATAAGTCGATCTCTAACCAAAAAGTCAACTTTGGTCAACATGGTTAATCCTTGACCCAATGACCAACCGATTGACCCAATAGGTCAACTTTTGACCAAAAAGTCAACTATGGAAAGAATGGTCAATTTTTGACCCAATGACCTAATAGATCAACCTTTAACCAAAAAGCAATTTCGGTCAAAATAGTCAATTTGTGATCTAATGACCACCAAAATTACCCAATATGTCAACTTTTAACCAAAAAGACGACTTTGCTCAAAATGGTCAATTTCTAAACTGATGACCAACCCATTGACCCAATAGGTCAACTTTTGAGTAAAAAGTCAACTTTGGTCAAAATGGTCAACCCTTGACCCAATGATCAACCCATTAACCCAATAAGTCAACTTTAGTCAAAATGGTCATTACTCGACCCAATGACCAACCAATTGACCCAATAAGTCAACCTTTGACCAAAAAGTCGACATTAGTCAAAATGGTCAATCCTCGACCAAATGGCCTACCAATTGACCCAATAGGTCAACTTTTTACCAAAAAGTTAACTTAGGTAAGAATGGTCAATCCTTGACCCAATGACTAACCCATTAACCCAATAGGTTAACTTTTGACCAAAAAGTTAATTTGGGTCAAATTTGTCAATTTTTTACCCAATGACCACCTCATTAACCCAATAGGTCAACTTTTGACCAAAAGTCATGTTTGGTTAAAATAGGACAATTTTTTATCAAAAAGTCAACTTTGGTCAAACTGGTCAATCCTTGATGCAATGACCATCCCATTGATCCAATAGGTCGAATTTTAACCAAAATCTCAACTTTGGTTAAAATGGTTAGTCTTTGACCCAAAGACCATCCCATGCTTCTAATAAGTTAACTTTTGACTAAAAAGACAACTTTGGTCAAAATGGTCAATCCTTGACCCAATGACCAATCCATTGACCCAATAGGTCAACTTTCGACAAAAATAAGTCAATTTTGGGTCAATAATGACCAATTTTTCGACATCAATAACGACCATTCTATCGATCCAATAAAGTCAACTTCAACTTTGGTAATTGAAAATGGTCGATCCTTCGGCCCGACGACCCGACCCCTCGATCCGATGCGTCTAGCTTTCGACCGAAAAGCCAAGCTTCGGGTCGAAATGGTCGATCCTTGACTACAATGACCATCTCATTCGACACTTAACGAGTCAACCTTTCGACCAAAGAGATCAATTTTGGTCAACATAGTCTATTTCGATCCTAATGACCACCCCATTGAACCTAATAGAGTCGATCTCTTTGGCCATAAAATTTAATTTTGCTGTCCAGACGGTCGACTTTTCGACCCAATGAGCAACCCATCGACCCAGTCGGTCGACTCTACGACCAAAAGTCAACTTCGGTCAAAATGGTCACTCCCTCGACCCAATGACCCACGCCAATCGACCCAATATGATCGACTTTTGATCAAAAAAGTCAACTTGGTAAGAATGGTCGATTCTTGAAACCCCGTGACAACCCTATCGATCTGGCCGACAGTTCAACTTTGGCCTAAAAGTCAACTTTAATAAAATGATCAATCCACACCAACGACCCAATAGTCAACTAACAAAAAAATAATTTTGACAACAACAATTTTTGACCTAATGACCACACAATTGACTCAATAGGTCAACTATTGACCAAAAAGTTAACTTCCATCAAAATGTTCAATTTCTGACCCATTGAACAACTCATTGACCAAATATGTCAACTTTTGATCAAAAAGAATGGTCAATCCGAATTCGTCGACCAACCCATCGAATTCCAATATCCACAACTTTTCGACTAAAAATCACTTGTCAAAATGGTAATCTCGATCTAATGACCAACCCATTGACCCAAAATGTCAACGTTTTACCAAAAAGTCTATTTTTGACCTAATGACCACCCCATTGATCTAATGGTCAATTTCTAATCCAATGACCACTCCGTTAACCTAATGGGTCAACTTTTGAACAAAAAAATAATTTTGGTCAAAATAGTTAATTTTTTACCTAATGACCAATTGTTGACCCAATTAGTCAATCTCTAACAAAAAAGTAAACTTTGGTCAAAATGGTCAATCCTTGATCCAATGACCAACCCATTGACCCAATAGGTCAACTTTTAATTAAAAAGTCAACTTTGGTCAAAATGGCTAATTTTTGACCCAATGACCAACCCATTGACCTAATAGGTCAACTTCTGACCAAAAAGTCAACTTTGCTTAAAATGGTCAATTCTTAACCCAATGACCAACTCATTTACCCAATTGGTCAACGTTTAAACAAAAAGTCAATTTTGGTCTAAATAGTTAGTTTTTGTCCTAATGACCAACTATTGATCCAATAAGTCAATGTCTGAACAAAAAGTCAAATTTGGTCATAATTGTCAATCCTTGACCCAACCACAAATCCATTGACTCAATAAGTCAACTTTTGACCAAAAAGCCAACTTTGGACAAAATGGTAAATGCTTTACCCAATGACCAACCCACTGTCCCAAAAGATTGACTTTTGACAAAAAAAATAATTTTGGCCAAAATAGTTAATTTTTGACCAACTGACCTACCAATTGACCTAATAGATCAACTATTGACCAAAAAGTTAACTGTGGCAAGATGGTCAATTTCTGACCCAATTTGACCATGAACTAGTAGAGTCAACTTTCGACCAAAAAGTCAAATTTGGTCAAAATAGTCAATCCTTGAATTAATTACCAACCCATTGACTAAATATATCAACTTTTGACCAAAAAGGTAATTTTGGTCAAAATTGTCAATTTTTTGACTTAATGACCACCTCATTGACCCAATAGGTCAACTTTTGACCAAAAAGTTAAATTTGGTCAAAATGGTGCATTTCTGACACATTGACCACCCCTTTATCTCAATAGGTCAACTTTTGACCAAAAATTCAATTTTGTTCAAATTAGTTTATTTTTGACCTAATGAACAATTATTGGCCAAATAAGTCAATCTTTGACCAGAAAGTCAGCTTTGGTCAAACTTGTCAAACCTTGTCCCAATGACCAACCTATTAACCCAATAGGTTAACAATTATCCAAAAAGCCAATATTGGTCAAAGCGATTAATTTTGACCTGACTACCAATTATTGTCCTTCTATCCGCCGATCATCTGACCAAAGTCAACTTTGGTCAAAATGGTCAATCATTGGCCCCAAGTGCCTCAACTCACTGACCAAATAGTTCAACTTTTGACTGAAAAGGCGACTTCGGATCAATAATAGTCGCTGTCCGACCCAATGAACACCCCCATTCACCCAATGGAGTCAACTCTTTGACCAAAAAGTCCCACTTTGGTCAAAATAGTTAATTTCTCACCCAATGACCAAAAAGCCAACTTTGATCAAAATGGTCAATAACCAACACATTGACCGAATAGGTCAACTTTTGACCAAAAACTGAAATTTGGTTAAAATGGTCGATCCTTGACCTAATGACCAACCCATTTACCCAATAAGTTTACTTTTGACCAAAAAGTCAATTTTGGTCAAAATAGTTAATCTTTTACCTAATGACCACCCCATTGACCCAATAGATCAACTTTTGACAATAAAGTTAAGTTTGGTCAAAATGGTGAATTTATGATCCAATGACCAACCTATTGACCCAATAAGTCAACTTTTGACAAAAAGTCAACTTTGGTCAATATTGTTAATTTCTGACTTAATGACCACCCAATTGACCCAATGGGTCAACTTTTGACGAAAAATTTAATTTTGCTCAAAATAATTAATTTTTGACCGAATGACTGTCGGCATATTCATATGTTGTGTGTTGTATTTTGAAAAAGGGGTCGCCTACAGGTAAATTGTTTGTAGCGAATTTTAGATTTTAA